>JARSSU010020784.1:0-30700 GCA_029619165.1 Eurosta solidaginis | reverse complement strand
AGATGATTTTCTGGATCACCTGATCCACATTTGGTCGATATCGCGAGAACGCCTTCACATATACATCTAAGGGCCACTCGCTTTTAAACCCTCATTATACCTTTAATTTGATATCCATATCGTACAAACACATTCTAGAGTCAACCCTGGCCCACCCTAATGGCGATATCTCGAAAAGGCGTGCACCTATAGACCTAATGCCCACTCCCTCTTAAAATGCTCAGTAACACCTTTCGTTTGATACCCATATCGTAAAAACATTCTAGAGTCACCCCTGGCCCACCCTAATGGCGATATCTCGAAAAGGCGTCCACCTATAGACCTAATGTCCACTCCCTCTTAAAATGCTCAGTAACACCTTTCCTTTGATACCCATATCGTACAAACATTCTAGAGTCACCCCTGGCCCACCCTAATGGCGATATCTCGAAAAGGCGTCCACCTATAGACCTAATGCCCACTCCCTCTTAAAATGCTCAGTAACACCTTTCGTTTGATACCCATATCGTACAAACATTCTAGAGTCACCCCTGGCCCACCCTAATGGCGATATATCGAAAAGGCGTCCACCTATAGACCTAATGCCCATTCCCTCTTAAAATGCTCGGTAACACCTTTCGTTTGATACCCATATCGTACAAACATTCTAGAGTCACCCCTGGCCCACCCTAATGGCGATATATCGAAAAGGCTTCCACCTATAGACCTAATGCCCATTCCCTCTTAAAATGCTCAGTAACACCTTTCGTCTGATACCCATATCGTACAAACATCTAGAGTCACCCTTGGTCAACCTTTATGGCGATATCTCGAAAAGGCTTATACCTATAGAACTGAGGATTACTCCCTTTTAAAATACTCATTACCACCTTTCATTTGATACCCATATCGTACAAACACATTCTAGAGTCACCCTGGCCCACCCTAATGGCGATATCTCGAAAAGGCGCCCACCTATAGACCTAGTGCCCACTCCCTCTTAAAATGCTCAGTAACACCTTTCGTTTGATACCCATATCGTACAAACATTCTAGAGTCACCCTTGGTCCACCTTTATGGCGATATCTCGAAAAGGCGTCCACCTATAGAACTAAGGATTACTCCCTTTTAAAATACTCATTACCACCTTTCATTTGATACCCAAATCGTACAAACACATTCCAGAGTCACCCCTGGCCCACCCTAATGGCGATATCTCGAAAAGGCGTCCACCTATGGACCTAATGCCCACTCCCTCTTAAAATGCTCAGTAACACCTTTCGTTTGATACCCATATCGTACAAACACATTCTAGAGTCACCCCTGGCCCACCCTAATGGCGACATTTCGAAAAGGCGTCCACCTATAGACCTAATGCCCACTCCCTCTTAAAACGCTCAGTAACACCTTTCATTTGATTCCCATATCGTACAACTAGAGACACCCCTGGTGCACCTTTATGGCGATATCTCGAAACGGCGTCCACCTATAGAACTAAAGCCCATTCCCTTTTAAAATACTCATTATCACCTTTCATTTGATACCCATATCGTACAAACACATTCTAGAGTCAGCCCTGGTCCACCTTTATGGCGATATCCCTAAATGGCGTCCATCCATAGAACTATGGCCTACTCTCTCTTAAAATACTCTTTAATACCTTCCATTTGATACACATTTCATACAACCACATTCCAGGGTTACCCTAGGTTCATTTTCCTACATGGTGATTTTCCTTATTTTGTCTCCATAGCTCTCAACTGAGTATGTAATGTTCGGTTACACCCGAACTTAGCCTTCCTTACTTGTTTTAAATATATATGTAACTGTGGTATTTTTTGCTGCAATAATGTAACAAGCATATGTTTATATGCAATACAATAGTTGTGACACGAGCGGCAATACCAATCAATAGCAAACACAAAAGAGTTGCAGTAATCACATTAAAAAGTAATGCAAATTATGCGACAGAAACTAAAAGCAGCCAAATTACCTCTTTCTGGCATTGAAATAAAAGCTTCCAAAAGCATATATCTGTATACTTTCCCTCTATCCAGTTAAAATGTATTTTTTCGATCTGTTCATTCGATCTGTGGTTGATATCTTCGTGAAAATGAGTCGGAATTCATTTGATATCTGCATTTAATTTGAACTGAATTTGTAGATATGAAGGCTTTCCCACTAGGGATAAAAGTGAACGCTGTAAGTGTTTATATGTATAAGAAAACGAAAAAACTTCGCTTCATATACATAAATAACTAGAGATTGCCGTTGAGTTGCTTCCACAGAAAAATATATTTAAAAATTTTATCTTATTTAGTCAAACGCCGGCATGTTGACCAGCACCCAAGGCTTGATCTTTTGTAAAAACTATTCTATTCTAAAAATTCTTAAATCTATGAACCGCCATGAAGTTCCCTGATGGCCTGTTCCAGTGAACAAGGCGAAGCAAGCTCTATACCTCTCTGCTGCGGCCAGCTTTTAGGTCTCTGCTCGGATGTTCGTAGGCGAAGATACTTTCGTTGAGTTTCTAGCTATACCGGATTTGAGGTGAGGTTTCTTTGAAAAACCCTCGCGAACATGCATATCTACATACATCACATAGCATTAGACATCGGGTGTTTCGCAAGCATGAAAATAGCACTATTGACATCAAAACAATCATCACATTCACTAACAGTTATTTCAAAACGGCTTAAGTCTATAATATCCGTTCACTGCGTAGACATGTAAGAAGTTTTCACTAAAAGTTCCACAGACAAAACTCTCTTTCCTTGTCCTGTTAACAGAAAACCCAGTCACAGATCAAATATAAATTGCGAATTTATTCGCCAGAAACGAAACGCCCTGGATGTACCCGCACATAACCTTTCCTTTGTGACTACTGTCGGAACGTTCCTACCATTTCATGTTTACACACTCCTCTAGCCGCCTCTGGTGATCCAAATATCCTTTCTCTACACCGTCGTCTGCAAACCACTCATACAGCCGCAGTTTTATGCTCAGCCCCTTTTTCGACTTGTATCAATAGACAGAAAAGAGGTGCACCCAACAAAACTTGCATCGTATCCCCTCAGCGTTTAGAAAACTATTTTCAAAACTTAGATCTTGGAATACGTCTAGAAATCCTGTTTCTAATGTACAGTAAATAGACAAAAACCCAATTTTTAGTATGTACTTGCTCGGTGAAATTACTTCTAATGATCCTTTTGAGCCTCTGAATATTTTCAACCGTTTTGCACAGCTAAATGCCAACGAAATTTCGAAAAGCACCAATTTCGTTGTCTGTTTACGACTGAAAAATTCTTGAACTAAATTTGCCGCTTAGATATTTGTTAGCAGCTCAGATTCTGTTAAAATTACACACGAGCGTAACCGCAGTGATCGAGAAAAAAATATGTCACTAATATGCAAAAAAATGAAATATAAGTATTTGCAGAAATAAAAATATGAATAAATACAATAAACCAAGAAAGAGCAGAAAAATGTAAAAGGGTTTCAACAAAAAAACTGTTATTGATTTAATTTCTTAAAATACACTTTTATTACATTTTCGGTTATTTCATTTCACCTGTCGAACAAATGTCAACGTCAAAGTATGAATTGCCACAAAATTTTATGGTCTGTCGTCTTTCAAAAATATTTGCATTTATAGTTCATGACTGGCATAATTAAAATGTAAAATCATTGTCATGGATAATGGCGAGGGAATTCTGAATATGTAAAAAATTGTTTACCACAAAAATATCTACAAATATATTTTGTTATTATAGCAGGTAAATAAAATATATTTGTATAGTTATTAAAGTTCATATGTATGTATATATGTAAATAGATCTGTGACGAAATTGCTCTTTTAATTTGCAAGTTCGTTTCTTAAGTTTTTTGTGCTGCTTGTAAATAAATTAAGTTTTTGAAACTTGAGCGAATTTTACGAACTTTTTAGGCGTTTTCATGTTGGACAGATATTTCTTGACAGTTTTTATAGTTTTTTTATGCTAATATGTTTTTAATAAACTTATTCACTGAGGGTCTCAAAATAAGCGCAAAGTTTACGTATTGAGACCGATGAATCCCCATTTAAATTGGAAAACTTCGATTCAAGTTCAGACATTTACAATGCATGCTCGTAAAATTGCAAGTCAAATTCAGATATTTTATTTCAACTTCAGAAAATTTCATGTTAAATTCAGGATTTCCGATTCGAAATCCGAAAATTCGAATTAAAGCTCAGAACTTTCAGTTTCAAAATTTTTATTTTGTATTCAGAAACTTTCATTTAAATTTTCAAAAATTTCAAATTCAGGAAACTTGATTTGAAATGCATTTTTTTTAAATTGAGGAAATTTCAACTCAAATTATTTATGCCAGTAAATATTCGACTTCGGAATTTCCAATTTTAACTCAAATTTAGAAAATTACAATTCAACAACAAAACTTACTATTTTACTTCAGAAAAAAATTGTGTGTACTTTTTCGTTAGTTGATAAAATAAAATGAAATAAAGTAATATTAAATAAAAAATAAAAGAAAAATAAAATAAAAGCATAACAAAATAAAATAATATAAAATAAAATAAAATAAAATAAAAAATATTAAATAAAAAATACAATAAAATAAAATAGAGTAAAATTAAATAAGATAAAATCAAATAAACAAAATAAAATAAAATCTAATAAAATAAAGAAAAACAAGTAAGGAAGGTTAAGTTCGGGTGTAACCGAACATTACATACTCAGTTGAGTGCTATGGTGACAACATAAAGGAAAATAACCATGTAGGAAAATGAACCGAGGGAAACCCTGGAATGTGTTTGTATGATATGCGTATCAAATGAAAGGCATTAAAGAGTATTTTATGAGGGAGTGGGCCATAGTTCTATAGGTGGACGCCATTTAGGGATATAGCATAAAGGTGGATCAGGGTTGACTCTAGAATGCGTTTGTACGATACGCGTATCAAATTAAAGGTATTAATAAGGGTTTTAAAAGGGAGTGGTGGTTGTTGTATAGGTGGTCGCCTTTTCGAGATATCGCCATAAAGGTGGACCAGGGGTGACTCTAGAATGCGTTTGTACGATATGGGTATCAAATGAAAGGTGTTAATGAGTATTTTAAAACGGAGTAATCCTTAGTTCCATAGGTGGACGCCGTTTCGAGATATCGCCATAAAGGTGGACCAGGTGTGACCCTAGAATTTGTTTGTACAATATGGGTATCAAAAGAAAGGTGTTAATGAGTATTTTAAAAGGGAGTAATCCTTAGTTCCATAGGTGGACGCCGTTTCGAGATATCGCCATAAAGGTGGACCAGGGGTGACCCTAGAATTTGTGTGTACAATATGGGCATCAAATGAAAGGTGTTAATGAGTATTTTAAAAGGGACTAATCGTTAGTTCCATAGGTGGACGCCGTTTCGATATATCGCCATAAAAGTGGACCAGGGGTGACCATAGAATTTGTGTGTACAATATGGGCATCAAACGAATGGTGTTAATTTATTTTTGTATTTTGTTGCACCACATCATTACTGGAGTTGAATGTTGACATAATTTACTTATATACTGTAAAGATATTAAATTTTTTGTTAAAATTTTACTTTAAAAAAATTTTTTTTAGAAGTGGGCGTGGTCCTTCTCCGATTTTGCTAATTTTTATTAAGCGTACATATAGTAATAAGAGTAACGTTCCTGCAAATTTCATCATGATATCTTCAACGACTGCCAAATTACAGCTTGCAAAAGTTTTAAATTACCTTCTTTTAAAAGTGGGCGGTGCCACGCCCATTGTCCAAAATTTTACTAATTTTCTATTCTGCGTCATAAGTTCAACTCATCTACCAAGTTTCGTCGCTTTATCTGTCTTTTGTAATGAATTATCGCACTTTTTCGGTTTTTCGAAATTTTCGATATCGAAAAAGTGGGCGTAGTCCGATATCGTTCATTTTAAATAGCGATCTGAGATGAGTGCTCAGGAACCTACACACCAAATTTCATCATGATACCTCAAAATTTACTCAAGTTATCGTGTTAAACGGACGGACGGACGGACGGACATGGCTCAATCAAATTTTTTTCGATCCTGATTATTTTGATATATGGAAGTCTATATCTATCTCGATTCCTTATATATGTACAACCAACCGTTATCCAATCAAACTTAATATACTCTGTGAGCTCTGCTCAACTGAGTATAATAAAGCAAAAGGTAGGAAAAGGAAATAAACGGAAAGGAAAGAAAGGAAGGAAAACAAATGTAAAGTGACTTTGATCGTGGTTAAATTTCAACCACTTGAAATCTAGAATTGAAACTGAAAAACTTCCGTTCAAATTCACAATTATCATTTCACATTTAGAAAGTTTCAACTCAAGTTCAAAAAGTTAAAACTCAAATTTTTAATTCTAATTTCAAATATTGAAAATTTTAATTTCAGTTCTGATTATTACAACGCAAATTCAGAATTTTCATTTCAAATTTAAAAACTTCATTTGAATTTCAGAAAAAGCAAAATCAAATTCAGAATAATCATTTTAAATTCCGAAAAATACAGTTCAAATTCATAATATTTCCAATATAGAAATTCAAGTTCAGAAAATTACAACTCAATTTCAAATTCAGAAAATATAATTCAAATTCAAATTCATTTTGAATTTCTAAACTTGCAATATACATTTACTTCAAACTCGGAAAAATACAACTCACGCTCAGAATATTCACTTCATATTCAAAACATTTCAATTGAAATTCAGAAAATTACAGTTCATGTACAGAAAATTAGAATTGAAATTATAAACCTCGTTTCAAAGTAAATAACAGGTATTTTTGAAGTCCCACTTTAAATTTAAAAATTGTAAACTCATATTCAGAATATTACAATTCGAATTCAGAATGTCTATTTCGAATTCAGAATACTGCACTTCAAATTCAGAATTTTCATATCGAATTCAGAAACTATTTGAATTTCAGAAAATGAAAAGTCAAATTTAGAATAACCATTTTGAATTCCGAAAAGTCAGCAAATTTCAATTAAAAATATATAATTTTTATTTCAAACTCAACAAATTTATATTCAAGTTGAGAAAACTACAACTCAAATTCAGAACTTTTATTTTAAAGAAGAACGTTCAATGTGGTCATGTTATATCGTTCCCGCGATGGTTGGACTAGTAATATCTTAATGGTGCTTGTTATCGGAGCGTATCGGATCAATATGCGGCAAAGGCCCATCAACATTTATTGTACGCACTAAAACCTTCGGGGAGTGTCTTTATCGGAACTACAACAAGAACAACATAGCACGTATCGATTATTTAACCGCGAGTCTTCTCCAGCAAGATTTACCCCGTCCGAAGCCACAACACTCCTAGCAACACTGTGATATGGCAATCGCTGCTTAAATTTGTTATACTAAACCTCAAATTTAACCGACATATTTGCTACCTTTATATAAGTACATCCTACTCATAAGTATTTCACAGAACTGAGGCGCGATTATTTTATTTAAAAAAGCAAACGCATACGAATTATAAAAAATGCGCAGTCATGCGCTTAAAAGTACATGTTTAAAAATAATTTGTAGTTATCAAAAAATCAAAAGTAAAACCAGACCCTTAAGAATTAAAATAGTCAGAAAACATGCGTATAAAGCTAAAGGTGTTTCCCTCAAGGTGTTTCGCACTAAATAAATAAATTGATTGCTACAACCAACCGACTAAAGTAAACAATTTTACACATCGTTGTTTTTGTAAACATGTATTTACAATATAAATATGCTTGTTTGCATTACAATCTTTTTCGACTCGTATTCTTTTTTTTTGTATTTGTATGCTGTCAAGGTCATTTGTAAGCTACATTAATGATGCATAAAAATTGCGATAAGAGTAAAAAGTAAGAAAGAAAAAAAGAAGATACATGAGATTTTTACTCAACGAAGCAACATAATTACGTGAGGATAGCGTATTTAATTAGCATGTAAATGTTAACGCCAACATGGTTACGCATGCATGTTAAACAAACAAAAAAGGTCAAAATAAACGTAAAAAAACTTGACAAAACAAAAGTTAAAGTAGCAAATAAAAAAAATTAACAAAATAAATTAACCATGTAAAATCTAGTATTTATAAATGAATAAGACTAGTAAAAAATGCAGGCGCTGAGATGAATGGGGCTAAAGTGGAAATTAAAAGGGTTAATATTTATGTAAATTAGGACCCATACAATACCGAAATTGTACCGAAAAGATTCTGAAAAAGTCGCGAAGTGATCCGTAAAAGAGTCCCGATATGGTCCTTATGCAGCCCCAAAAATAGTCCCGTAATAATCCAAAGAGTTGCTACTTGATCGCTATAACAATATCGAATTGGTTCTCAAAAATGGTCTCAAATAAAATCCCGATCAAATCCCGAAAACAATGCTTTAATATTATCAAAATAGTCCCGAGACGATTCTCGAAATGATTTCTAAAATAATTTATTTCCGAGGTGATCCCGAAAGAAATCCAAATAGACCGCGAAAATAAGCCCGAGATGGCCAACAAATTATAGCGAATTGATCCCGAAAAAAATTCTAGATTTATTCAAGGCAGTGCCAAATTATACCGGTAAGATTTTCAAAATGATCCTGAAATAATCCCGAAGACCCAAGTTGATCCGAAGTCCCGAAATGATCTGGAAACTATACTGAAATTATCTCACATTGTTTTCCATATGACCCAAAAATAATTAGGAAATTATTACAATATGATCCGAAAAGAGTTCCGCAATAGCATTTCTTCCAAAATTGCTGAAACCTCAATCTATATGACCCCGTATAACGATATACATATAAAACCGAACTGGATGAAGGGGAGTGGACTAGAGGTGGTAGAGCCTTTTTTTTTGAATTATTTTCGAAATGCCCCACTTTGGTATTTTTTGAATATAAATACGAGGTAAAAGTGGCGCCCAACGTAGGACCTAGTTATTCTATTTTTATCACGATTAATAATCAATAGTTCAGAAGATAAAAAGTGGTTCGTCAGAAAACAAAATGATAACCAGCAGATGTTTTGAATAGTAGGGGTATGTTATCTTGTGGTGGCTACTATGCAAGAACTGTATATAGTTATCTTAAATAAGTAGATGAAAATATGTATTAGAAAAACATAGAACTTATTGACACATCAAATAATCTGCTAACAACTAATAAAAGTACTCTTAAAACAAAGTTGACAACAGCAATACTGTTTGTTGTGTATTTTACAAGTTGCAAGACGTTAACGTAATTTATTAGCGTTGGTTGGTTGCTGTGCTGCCCGGCTATGGAGCCAGGCCCAAGTAGCGCTCTAGGCGCCATTTTGATGCACTTTCACCTGGAACCAATTATATTTTGGCTGATGTACCCTGCGTATTGTTTTACTCAAACCACTTGGTTAAAACAATAAACCTACTGATGTCCTTGTTGCGGCAGTTTGACACCGCTTTTAAGTCGGGAAACACATAGTTGCCTAGAGTTCGGGACCGAAAGTTCGCGAGGGCTGGGCACTCGCAGAGGAATTGAGTAACCAATTCCTCGGCACCCTCCTGTCTACAGTTCCTACACCTCTCATTGTAGGGGATACCCATTCTACTCGCGTGCGGGCCAAACGGCCAGTGCCCTGTAATAGTAGCCGTGATTCTGTATATTAAACGGCTTTATTTAGCTTGAGTTGACAGACCGCATGGCCGCATGCACGGCTGCACGGCCGTTGTGAACGAATCTTGTAATTGAAATTTAAGTAACTTCCCGATAAGCTACAAGCATGAAACTTGGAATATAGTTCAGAACCCGATGACAATGCAATAATAAGAAAAAAATCGCCGCTAGGTGGCGCATGGATCGAGATATTCGCAAAAATCGTATTTGTGGACCGATTGGCTCATATTTGGAACAAATATTGCATACAATCCGGTAGAAGTGACATCAAAATATTTTGGAGTTGGAGGAGGGACAAGCATACGTGGCGCAGAGTCGAGTAAAGTCTTTGGAAGGATTATGTATTGAGGACTTAGGTTGTAACATATTGTCAGGAAAGAGTCCTTGTAATAATGAGTCACTAAATGAACTAAATAGAATGAGAAATAATAGGCAATTAAATAAAGACTAAAAACTTGAAAATAAAATAATTAAAAAAAAATTTTTAGTTAAACGGTTTTATTGAAAACAATACTTACATGAAATAATAATAATACGAAAAGCTAGAAAATAACTAGGTAGGTCCTAGGTACTAGTCATCACACTCCTTATCAATCTATGGCGTCGATCAGACAATTAAATAAAAGCGTTGGACGCATCATATTTCTACTGATAGTCATAAGTAAAACTAACTGAACCTTAATCAGTCACATTTTTAGAAATTTCGCGCGCCCAACGCTTTTATTTAATTGTCTGATCAACGCCATAGATTGATAAGGAGTGTGATGACTAGTACCTAGGACCTACCTAATTATTTTCTAGCTTTTCGTATTATTATTACTTCATGTAAGTATTGTTTTCAATAAAACCGTTTAACTTAAAAATTTTTTTTTAATTATTTTATTTCCTGCCTAGATCTATTTAGTAGATCATCGGTTCTTTTCTGGTTGTACTCTGGCCAGATTATTTTAGTGATTCTACAGGTGTCCGTAGAGTACCAATCACGGATTGCTATTTTCCTAAGATTGATGAGAATGTCTCTTTTAATTGATGTGAGTGCCTTTTGCTATTTCATCCGCTTTTTCGTTGCCGTCAATGTTCCTGTGGCCGGGTACCCAGCTGAGTGTGATAGCTGCCTGGTTAGCTGCTTCACGTAGCCCCCTCTTACAGTTATCGACGGCTTTTGAGGATGTGTACGGTGATTCTAGCGCTTTTAGCGCCGCTTGACTGTCGGAGTATATGACTACCTCACCATCTATCCGGTTCTGCAGCAGGAAGATGCAGGCCCTCTCTATTCCTTGCAGCTCTGCTTGGAGGATGCTAGCTGTGTTTGGAAGGCGGATGGGGATTGCGATATTTAGTTGGTTGGAGAAGATACCTGCGCCGACGCCGCAGTCCATTTTGGATCCGTCAGTGTAGAGTGAGGTGACCCCCTCCCTGCCAACTTTGTCAGCCGACCAATCCGTTCTAGAGGGTATCTTGTAATTTCTGTCGAAGATCAGTGTTTTTGAGAGGTTGAGGTGTTGTCGAATCCACATTGGCGAGCCTTGTTAGGATGTCACTCTGGCCATATCGTTTTTCTTTCCAGCATATAGACTCCCTTAGACTGATGGCTGTGCTGATCGCGGTATGTCCGATGTGGGGGACCAGTGGCAGCAGGTTAAGTTTAACATTTAGTGCGTCCGTCGGGCACGAGCTAAGTGCACCTGTTACCCCTGCGCATGCTGTCCTTTGTCTAGTTTTTTAGTGTTGTATTGCTTGTTCAGGGCAGGCCATAAAAAGCAAACTGCAAGAATTATAATATAAATTGTATACCAATCAAACGCAAATAAACTCAAATCACCAAAGCAGGAAAAATCGAAAATTCATCAATTGCAAAAAAAGGCACATGCAAAATAGACCATTTGGACAAACCTTTAAATTGAAGTTCGTACAGCTAAACGTTGAATAAGCAACAACTATTTTAAGAACTAAAACGCGACAGCATGTCTGTAGGATTGAAATAGTAACAATAAAATATTGACACCTCGTGAGTCAAATGTGACTCTATTCAATGAATAACAAATTTCTAAACGATTTTAGTTTCTGTATCACTTAGAAGCAGTCTTTTAGAAACTTATTGGCAGTCCTAGTTTCACCTCGTTAAACTCTGAATCTACTTTTAGTGAAATACACAACTAAACGTTGGCTTAAAGTTGTTTAAAAACATTGATCTAGCGCCGTTAATAAGCAAGCCGTTGGTTTTCATTACACTAATCTTAAAAATCTCATATAAACGAAACCCACCGTCGGCATCACGAACAAAACCATAAATCACCCGGAGAAGTTTTTTCTCGAACACTTCACGAGCCTTCTCATCTTCTCTCGACACCGTCCATGATTCCGAGCCATACATCAGGACAGGTATGATGAGCAACTTGCAGAGCGAGATTTCGTCGAAAGGGGACTTTACTCTTCAATTGCCTACTCACCATAAAGTAGCATTGTTGGCAGGAGTTTTTTTACTTTTGATTTCTAAGCTGACATCGTTTTTGCTGTTAATGCTGGCTCCTATGTGGACGTGGCTGCCAAGGCCCCATATAGCATAATCCTTCCAAAACCCACTCTTAACCTTACGCTTATGCTTACCTTACGCTCCACTCTGTATTCCCCCATACTGTTAGAAAACACATCAAAAAGACTTTACATGGAATCATGCTGTTCTATTTTGGGTCCACGGCTATGGACATGGGTTTGCTTCGATCAATACATTTCAACATATCGTTTGTCTCACCTAAGTCTAGGATAAGCTAGAAATCGTTACCCTGTCATGGCGTCAAAGTATTTGGCGATATTCACGGAAAGGGAGTTTTGATCCTACTTTTTATACGGTTTGACCTTAAAAAGAAGGTTTCTTAAAAAGCCGTCCGAAAATTTCGGGTGGACCTCATAATCCCGATATTCAGAACTACGAAAATTTCAGAAATCCTAACAAGAAACATTGCCGACAACAAAATCCATCAAACCCCCAAATACCGATGAATCACAATCCTTTCACACAGACTGCTTATGCATTACTTAATTCAGTTTTCTACTTACAATAAAGCGCTTGTTGAGCACAACCCCTCATACAAAATACAATTTGTAAATTAATTCGTACAACATTGAATGCCTAATCGAAATATTTTTTCTTTTGCAAGATTTCGTCAACGAAGATATAGCCCTGTATGGAAACAAAAAATTTTGAGTTTTGTTAATGGCCTTATAAGTGTATTTTAACTTTTTGGTTAATTATTGAGCTCAAGGCCGCAATGTAAATAAAACACCATATATTTTGTGGACGAATCAATCGTCGATCAAGTACATTAATTTCTTCCTGATGATGGTTTCAGATTGAAACCGAAATATCGACCAATTATATAAATTATAATACCACAAAATATATGGTGTTTTATTTATCCTTGCTGCCTTGAGCTCAACAATTAACCAAAAAGTTAAGGAAACAAAAAATATATTATCTTTATTAAAATAATTATGATTACATTAAGCTTCTGTGTGAAATTGATATTAATTGATATACAGAGAAGGTTGGAAATTGAAAGAGTTTTTTGTTTTGCGGTTTATTGGGAAACATTAAATTAAACAAAAAATCAGTTAATTTTAATGATAGTCGATATTCAAACCACTAAAATATTAGAAATACATACACTAATGTAAGCATAATATGCACATACATACAGACATCACCCCAACATAAGTACTTAAATATTCTTGGCATGCTCAAGCGACTTCAATCAAATCGTGCAATTAATCAATTAGGTGTTGGCTTACTTTGCTTACGAACAATAACAAAACAAAAAAATTTAGTTGCATCCGCCATATTGACGCTTTGGCGCACCTCTTAATGCAAAAGCGCTGCAAATGAAATGCAAATTGGCTGCCAATGGCAGACATGCAAAAAAGCACTTGAAAATTGACGCTGCATGCAGCTGTGCGACGTGCGAAAACAAAAGACTTAAGCGACAAACTTGATGGTGTGAAATATTTGTTTACGCTAAAAAAGATTATTATTGTGTGGCAACAATACCAACTAAGGTGACGACCAAAACGGTCAAGCATTAAGTTGAATTCAACATTTTGCGCACCACACATTTCACTGGCTTTCGCCGCTGACTTAAACGATTTAAGCTACTCATATAATATTATTAACACAGAGGCATGCATAAATTTGTCTTTGACCGGTGCCTGCTGGACATGGACTCGTCTGTGCATTTGTCGATTTTTTCTATAAATAACCGAAGGGCAGTGTGAATGGCCTTTTAAATTAGCACTGTTTTCAATTGTAAGACTGCGTGCGCATTTTTTAAGTTGACAACTTCTTTTACATTTTTACGAAAACAAAAAAAAACAGAAAAAGATAAAATAAAAAGTTTTTTTAAATGCAAACTTAACCAGCATTAGTGACTCAATTAACGTCAGTTGTAACGTTTGTTAAATGCAGCAGCAGTATATTGACTCTGAAATCCTTGTTAAGAGTAATAAAATAAATGTTGACAGCTACGCCACAGACAATCAGGCACAACTTGAGCCATAAAGCTAGCCCTTGAAATGTTGAGGTAAAGACTAAAATTCGCTGGACTTTTCAGGCAATTTGTGCTAAAATTTAGAAATTCGTGAGTAAAGAAAACAAGTAAAAGGAAGGCTAAGTTCGAGTGTAACCGAACATTACATACTCAGCTGAGAGCTTTGGAGACAAAATAAGGGAAATTCACCATGTAGGAAAATGTACCTAGGGTAACCCTGGAATGTGTTTGTATGACATGGGTTTCAAAGGGAAGGTATTAAACAGTATTTTAAAAGGGAGTGGGCCATAGTTCTATAGGTGAACGCCATTTCGGGATATCGTCATAAAGGTGGACCAGGGGTGACTCTAGAATGTGTTTGTACGATATGGGAAACAAATGAAAGGTGTTAATAGTATTTTAAAAGGGAGTGGGCCTTAGTTCTATTGGTGGACGCCTTTTCGAGACATCGTCATAAAGGTGGACCAGGGGTGACTCTAGAATGTGTTTGTACGATATGGGTATCAAATGAAAGGTGTTAATGATTATTTAAAAGGGAGTGGGCCTTAGTTCTAATGGTGGACGCCTTTTCGAGACATAGCCATAAAGGTGGACCAGGGGTGACTCTAGAATTTGTTTGTACGATATGGGAAACAAATGAAAGGTGTTAATGAGTATTTAAAAGGGAGTGGGCCTTAGTTCTATTGGTGGACGCCTTTTCGAGACATCGCCATATAGGTGGACCAGGGTGACCTAAAATTTGTTTGTACGATATGGGAAATAACTGAAAGGTGTTAATGAGTATCTAAAAGGGAGTGGGCCTTATTTCTATAGTGGAACGCCTTTTCGCGATATCACCATAAAGGTGGACCAGGGGTAACTCTGTTTTTTGCGGGGGGTTGAAAATGCCTATGTACCATAATGCTGCCGTCGCCCGTTTTGGAATCGTCGCCCACCCCGTACCACTTTCGCATTATTTCATGGTGGCGTTCCATATTTCTAATTTTTTAAGAGTCTATTGTTGTCCCTGCGTCCAGGTTCCCGCTATTTGCTCTGAGTATCGATTTAATCGCCACTGCTTCTCTGCGCTCCCTTTCAGCATCCATCAGTGTGTCATTACTATAATTCCTTTTTGCTCACTGCATCCAGCACTCTTTCCTGTTGCACATTTGTGATACTAAATTTCTCGTGGTAGGTTCCTACTCCCAAACACTCTATGCAAGGCGAGTCTTTCCTCGTGGAAACGGGGGCAGTGGAACATGACGTGTTCTACGTTTTTCTAACTCCGTGGTACATATTGGGCAATGAGATCTTCCTCTATCCTACGCTGCCATAAATACCCATGTCCACTCATTATCTGCGTGAGATGGTAGTTCAGTTCGCCGTGCTTCCGCTCATTCATGAGTCTACGTTCCAAACTAGCGTGAAGGTCCACCGCCTTTTACTCGAGCCTCCCACCGTTCTTGCCACTTAGCTATTGGTGTGTCCTTGCTCTCTTCTTGGCTTCGTCAGATGTCGCGCGATATTAGTGTTATACAGATCGGCCATTTCGCTTGCCAGTAAGTCCATTGGATTTTCCGGTTAGAGCCAGGATCGCCTCGTCGGACACCGTCGATAAGCACTTGCTATTTCTTAAAGCAGCAAGTCGTTACGCTGCTATATATATATTTTTGATGGGTCCGTTTAGATCCATACCACAGTGGTGCTGCGTATAGTATTATTGAGCTGGTTACTGTGGACTAATAGCTGACGTGTAGCTTCGCTCGGACCACCATGTAGGCATTATTCGCATAAGTGCGCCATTAATTTGGTACTTTCTCGCCCACCGCTCTGAAGTGCTCCTGAAAGTTAACTTAGAGTCAATGTGTTTTAGAGAATCCTTTGAAGTGATTTGATTATCCCCCACAGTTAAGACTAACTCGTTCGCCGACCGTTTGGAGCTTACTAATATCACTTCCGTCTTTTGGCTAGCACAACTCCAGTCCAGTATTGGTCAGCCGTTCCTTTATTCTTCTTACGGCGTCATTACATAATCTTGAAGCAGGTCCAGTTTCTTGGCCACTACTACACTGCAATACCATCAGCATATCCCATAATTTGCGTGTTTTCTGGTAGATCAATCATTTAGCACTCCGTCATACATTACATTCCAAAGCGTTGGACGAGAACAATCCCTGGGGACGCCTCCAGTGATTTTGTACTCTTTTGCTCTTGATCCGTGTCAAAAGGAGTACTCTGTCTTTAAGACAGCTACCTATTATTCTGCGTAAGTAAGCTGGTGTGCCGAATCTTCGTAGCGCTGCCATTATCTGCATCCAGTTCGCAGTGTTAACAGCATTCTTGATGTCCATCGTAATCAGTGCACAGAATTTCCTCTTATTTTGACCTCCAGAGATAGCTTCTCTAGTTATATTGACGACTGTTTGTATTGCATTTACGGTGAATCTTGATTTGCGAAATCCATACTGATTATTCGATAAGCCACCTGGTCTTTCTATAGTCAGCTGTAGGCACACATTAATTATACGCTCGAAATCGTCCTAGGGATCCAGCATACAAAGTGCCTATATGAGGATGATTGCTCTGGCTGTTTACCACGTTTTTAAGGGGTGACTCTAGAATGCGTTTTGTATGATATGGGTATCAAATGAAAGTGTTAATGATTATTTAAAGGGAGTGGGCCTTAGTTGTATATGTGAAGGCGTTTTACGAGATATCCACCAATATGTGATCAGGTGGCCCCAAAACATCATCTGTCGGGTAACCGCTATATATTTATATATATGTAATACCATAACAGTATTCCTGCCAAGATTCCAAGGATTTTGATTTTGCCCTGCAGAACTTTTTTCATTTTCTTCTACTTAATAGATGGACGCGTTTTCACACCCATTTTTACAAAGTTTTTTTCTAAAGTTATATTTTGCGTCAATAACCAATCCAATTACCATTTTCATCCCGTTTTTTCATATTTGGTATAGAATATGGAATTTTTTTAATTTTTCGTAATTTTCGATATCGAAAAGTGGGCGTGGTCATAGTCAGATTCGGCCATTTTTATACCAATAGAAAGTGAGTTCAGATAATTATGTGAATTGAGTTTAGTAAAGATATATCGATTTTTGCTCAAGTTATCGTGTTAACGGCCGAGCGGATGACAGACGGTCGACTGTGTATAAAAACTGGGCGATGGCTTCAACCGATTTCGCCTCTTTTCACAGAAAACAGTTATCGTCCTATAATCTAAGCCCCTACCATTCACAGGATTGGATAATTTTTGTTCGACATATGGTATAAAAGTATTCTAGACCAATTAAATGAAAAAGGGCGGAGCCACGCCCATTTTGGAAATTTTCTTTTATTTTGTATTTTGTTGCACATATCATTACTGGAGTTGAATGTTGACATAATTACTTATATACTGTAAATAGATATCAATTTTTGTTAAAATTACTTAAACATAAAGTGGGCGTGTTCGTCATCCGATTTTGCTAATTTTTATTTAGGACACATATAGACAGGGGTAAACGTTCCTGCCAAATTTCATCATGATATCTTCAACGCTGTCATACAGCTTTTAAATTACCTTCTTTTAAAGTGAGCGGTGCCACGCCCATGTGTTCGAAAATTTTACTATTTTCTAATTCTGGCGTCATAAGTCAATCCACCTGCCACCTGCTTTATCCGTCTTTGGTAATGAGTTATCTCACTTTTTCGTTTCAAAATTTTTGATATCGAAAAGTGGGCGTGGATATAGTCCGATTTTCGTCCATTTAGATGGCGATCTGAGATAGGTGCCAAATTTCATCAAGGTAACCTCAAAATTTACTCAAGTTATCGTGTTTACGGACAGACGGACGGACATGGCTAAATGATTTTCTTTTTTCGCCCAGATCATTTTGATATATGGAAGTCTAATATATCTATCTCGATAGTTTATGCCGTTACGGATTACCAAGAAATTAATATACTCTGTGAGCTCTGCACAGCTGAGTATAAAAACGAGTACGGAATATCAGGGCTGCAAGTCGGTTTGAACCGAACCACCCGCTGTTTTGGGTCATTACCAAAGAACGAGCCGAACCGATTTTATTTCAAATTCAAAAACCGAACCAAAAACCACAAAAAAATGAATCGGCTCGTTTCGTAATAAAATTTTTACTAAAATAAGTCCAAAGCTAAAATAGTCCCCTTGCCCTTAAAACTTTTCAATGTGAACAGAAGGAACGCACAACTTCTCCAAATATGTCCGTGCACGTAAAAAGTGCTTCTGGTAGTATAGTGAGATATTTTTCCTTATACTGATTTGTTAGAACGTTTAAATTATATGTACTTTTTCAACTCAGGTAAGGCTGAAACTCGCAGGTCCCTGAGGACCTCACATAGAGCGAATGTATGCAAAGTCTAACTAGAATTGTTTGACGAAAGTGGAAGACCCTAGAAACTAGAAGCATTCTAAGACCTATACTACTTGCTGCTTCTGTTCTTATAGCTGAAGTCTATCCTGATGAGAGCAGAACACGACCAGTGTGCTGTCACTGACTACGCCTAGTTTAAAGATGTGACACAGTAGTATCCAGTCAAAATACTCGTAATGAGCCCACAGTCCTCTATTTTTAGTGATAAGTAGTAACTTTGTTGGTCTAAGGTCCTGAGACCTACACATGATCTTCGACTTCTCGCTTGGTTGATCATGTGCAACTCAATATAAAGCTTACGCGCTGCTGTTCGACCTTTTTTTCCAGTGTTTCTTCTGAACCGAAACGCTTCGATTTTGAGTGGCGGTTGCGCGGCCCTGCAACACAAACCGAACATATATACGCAGCTGATGGCATACTTAAATTAAGGAGAAATTCAAAGATGAACTGAGACCTTTATTTATATCTGTTGGGCTTGGCGTTTCAGCCTATTACTGTATGTAGAGCCCTTTAATGTAATTAAGTACCTCTTTAGCGTTTTACGAGAGTTGCAGCCTTAACTGACCTACGCATTCGCAGAGAATATGTGCTTGCGTTTCATCCTCCATTTAGCAAGCGACAGATTTGTGTATCCGATAGATATCGTAAACTATAGTGTCTCATACAGTACCCAGTGATAGTTCGTAGGCCCTCACTGCTTAGATTAATATGTTTGGCTCATATTATTGTTGCGGGGTTGCTTTAACAATTTGGCCTGTTTTAGCACTGGGCATTCAATCTAGTGTTGTATGAAGTGCTTTATTTCCTGTTACTTAAATTTCCCTAATGTGTGCCTTTGTGAGCCTACAGAGCGACTATGGACCATGTTGCTTTAGCACCCTACTTGGCTAAGTAGTTTCCCTTTTTATTGCCTAGTGCCCAAAACCTTGTTTTTGACTCCCATTTCATTTAGGACTCCAATGCAATCGACCACTAGACATACTATAACAGTAAACTTCAATGGCATGTATTTTTGCCCGAAAAATAGTATGGTGGCATCCCATTGGTATCGATTTCTTGAAGTTATCGTTTTGCCGTCATCAATTTTTTATCCATTTGTGAACCAGAGCTCGAAGTCAGGATCAGCATATGGTTTCCCTGATTCCCAAAGAGCTCTGTCAACAATGGACATCTCAAAATTTCGCCAGATTCTAACTGCACCAGCAGGGGACGCTCTCATCGCATCCGTTATGGCAATACAAACTAGTCGATGCAGTCTGCTGCATTTATGCTATTGTTCTTTGCGTAGCCTTCCCCAAACTAAGGAAGCAAAGGTGACTATGGCCTTACAACAATAGTATACGTCCAGTATACCGTTTTGGGAGTTGGCCACATGTTTTGCATTTTGGCATGTTTTTTAATGAATTACTCCATTTTTCCAATTTTTCGAAATTTTTATATTGTCTGTTTTCGCCTATTTTCAATGTATTATGGACCCAAGATCTTGTGTTAAAGTATGGACAAAGAGACGAAAAGAGGATCATGCAGACTGTCAGATGGACATGACTCAAGCAAATCTTGTTATAACCATAACAACCCACGCCCAATCCCTTTCCCTGTTAAACAAGCACAACTAAGTATAAAAAATTGAAATGAATTTCAATCAGTGACACAGGACCTTGACCTAGCAGCTCTAGCTCGCAGCTCCCAGTACACAAACCAGTTTGTGACATTTTCTGTTTTCTATTTCCATTCATTCAAGAATTTGATTTTCAGCGCGCGCTCACTTTCTGACTGTAACTTATTTGTAAACGGATTAGAGGCCCACGCAATTGTCCACCACTGTCGCACTAAATTTCAATTCATCCTATTTACCTCATGGCTTAAGCGCGGCATTAAATATGAAACATAGAACAAATAAAACGAAAGGCCAAATGGCGGTCAATTGCTGCTGTTGCTACCGTCTAAGCTACTGGAGCTCTATTTGCAGCCTATACGGACGCTTTTATATTGCAACTCGTTTAAGTTTTCCCGCATTACAGCTATGTACATTTTTATGTAATATTACGTGATATATGAAAATTTTAAACCTTACTTGAAATATATATTCACATATATGTACATAGGTATATGTATGTGTTCGCGTGTGCTACTCTAAATAGGCTTAACCTCATAAAATAGGGTATTAGTGTTGAAAATGCTATCAAAGTTGACTTTTGTTTGATGCTTTAGGGATTTTGCTAAAGAAGAAATATCAAACAAATAAATAAAAACTTAAACGGTTGAAACATATTGAATTAGTCTATTTTGTGTTTTTGTGTAACGAACCATTAATGACGAGGGTATTCAAAAGGAAATAAGCTTACTTTTATTTTTTAATATTTGAAAGTTATACCACAAGCTTGCGGCATTCAATTGGTGCAAACTCACTTTCATGAGATTTGATTGGATTTATTACTAAAACGTGCAGACCCGGCAGACATTGTTCTGCCCTAAATTTGGTCTATCTGCATACATTTTAATAAGCTTTTTCCGTCTAACTTTGCCCTCACCCCTCTACACTTTTTCCTAATCTTTGTATTCACTCCTCCCCCCGTGTTTTTCGCTTCAGCTATCTCCATCTTCGTCTCATTCTATCTCTTTCTCAGTCTCTTTCTCCTTCTCTCTTTTCTCTTCTCTCAAGTTTTTACATTCTTCTTCATATCTTATTGCCAGTCCCCAGAGGGTGGTATGTATTTTGTTCGTCCCATTCCGAGTCTCAGTCCCATTCCCACTTCGAGTCTCAGTCTCAGTCCCAGTTCCAGTCCGTCTCTGGTCTACTTCTCGGAAAACAAGCATCGTAAATACTAATATAGGCAAATTTATATACCAAATTTCAGGCAAATCGAATAGGATGTATGTAAATAGGTATGTGAGTATTATTAATTCATGTCTTTATTTCGGCTTCGCATGCATATTTATCAGTTTTGCCAGGTTGATGCGACTAAATCGAATATCACAATGAAAATTACTTTAAAGCTCTCAGCAACAGCTTTCGAT
Source organism: Eurosta solidaginis (assembly GCA_029619165.1). Lineage (NCBI taxonomy): Eukaryota > Metazoa > Arthropoda > Insecta > Diptera > Tephritidae > Eurosta > Eurosta solidaginis. The sequence continues at coordinate 9,095 of JARSSU010020784.1, read as the reverse complement.
TGATATCCATAAAAACACACACATTCTAGGTGTATCCGGGTCCAAGTTTTGGGCCTATATCTCGAGACCCAAGTCACCCAGGGGTATGAAAATTACCCTATACTAAAGCACTCATCAACAGCTTTCATTTGATATCCATATCCTATAAACACATTCTAGGGGTACCCGGTCCACGTTTTGGCCTATATCGCGAGACCCTGTGCGTCGATCCTGAATTTTATTTGCCTGAGACCTTTCCAACGAATGCAAAATCGTGGAAATCGGTTACTGCGTTCTGGAGTTATAGCGCCGACTTGTTTTTATATTATAGATTTCATAAACGTTTTTCTAATAAAAACTTCTCTTAGTAAATTTCTTTAACAAAAGCTATCCCCACCTGAGTCACAAATGACTTACAAAGGCATCCTATTTCATAGAATCTGCTGTCTCCAATGATCTATTCGACTTGGTGGAGAGCCTTTTCAAAAAACTCTCTAATGTTTTTATTAAAAAACCAGCACTCTGCTGATCGGTAGACAGCCGTTGGGTTTGCCAATCGATTAGAGAATTCAGACAACGTTATTGACTTCTGAGTTTATTAAAATTTATACAAAAATCATCACAAAATTAATGCCCATATCATCCCCTCATTTTCATTTATGAATCACACGATATATGTTATCAGAAAAAGTACTTTCGTGTACTTGCAAGTATTTCGTAAGTACATCTACTTGACTCTAGAAAATAATCTATTTTACTCCAGGAACACAAGGTTCCATCGACCAACCTAATAATCTGTGGGGAGAATAGAGGAGCTTTGTGCAGAGCAACTCCTTAAATTCGTTTACAAATGTGAATGTATGACCCACATATTTAGCAGGCAAAATGCTAAGTTCCTAGTGGAAAAACGGGGTGGAATAATCCCGAAGGTGTAACGTGTCCATATCAAATCGTGTCCGAGATGAACGGGCACTTTAATATTGCTAGTTTCCGGAACTTTTGGAATCAGTATCCGGCAAAGAACTATCAACACCGTTCACATTCCCAAATATTTTCAGAGATGTTTTTACTGCTACAAGAGGAAAAAGTAGGGAAATGAACTTACGATGGGTCAACCAAAATGACTGCGAGGTATCAAGTCCCATATCAACAAGTTTGGATAGAGAAAGGGTAAAAAACACATCGTCAAGCCAGAATGACTGTTGAATATTGATTCATTTTTCATATCGATGGAAGAAGATTCCGACATCCACTGAGGGCATTTACGAAATTGAGTCTCAAGTCCAAGAAGCCTTATTGGCTGTGTGAGCAAAACTATACCGAAGGCTTCAAGATGAACTCAGATATGCAGCCTACACTGTACCCGAAATCTGTAGAGGTGGCTAGGTTATTTAAATTCTTATAATAGTGCAGAGTGTTTGATGCCGAAATGCTAGCGATTTGGTAAGTCTTTAACTCACTGGAAAACCGGAAAACGTCTGGTCATTTCAGGCAGCCAGCAGCGCTACCTGCATCAAATACCTGCTCTAAGTTAGTAGCTTTGACTGTCAGCTGCATTAACTGACACTGAAGAAATTCCAATATCTAGATTCTGTCATAGAGGAATTGAAGGGAAATAAGACGGCTGATGACATGACTTGCAAGGACGGCTCAGCAGAAGAAAACACCTAAATAAGTAGCCTTAAAAAGGGTCCTTTCCCCTCCGTAATGAGCGAGATCTTGGAAAGGGCCTTGGCTAAACTCAGACAAGTGGGGCACAGGGATGTGGCCTTAGGTTAATCCCGACAAGACGGACCTGCTTTCTCTTCACGAGGAAGTACAAGCCACCTGCCTTCAGACTACCATTCTTTAACGGCCAGCAACTAACCCTGTATCGAGTACCAAGTATCTGGGACTAACAATTGACTGCAAGTTGAATTGGAAAGTATGCATCGAAGAGCGGTACGGAAGGCCTCCATCGCCTTCTATGCCTGCAAATCAATGATTGGTAAGAAATGGGGACTCAAGCCAAGCATGGTACTTGGATGTATGAGGCGGTGGTGCGACCGGTGCTTACCTATGGTTCCATAGTCTGATGGGAAGCTCTAAGTAAGAGCTACAATCTCACCAGCCTGCAAAAGTCCAGCGCACTGCGTGTGTTGGTGCCATAGGGCCGGACGCACTTGCCCCACAGCTGCTTTAGATCCCATTTTGCACCTGCTTCCGATCGACTTGCATATACTTTGTACATCGTCACAAACCGCACTAAGACTCAGGGAGTCTGGGTGTTGGGAGGATACTCAGCAAGGGCATAGTAGTATCCTAAATAAACTTCCGGATGGTACATGTAGTACCAAGACAGATTACTACCCTCGCAAACTGCATTTTGAGTACGGTTGTAATACCGCCATTCCAAGCAGGAACGAGTGGAAGAGAAACCCGGGCATAAGGGTCGACGAAATCCAAATCTACACTGACGGCTCCAAGATGGAATCGGGAGTGGGGGCCGGAGTCTTCTCTGAGTCACTAGATTTGTCTGCATCATTCAGACTACCATCGCACTGCAGCGTATTTCAAGCAGAAATCCTCGCGATTTGGCAAGCCTGCAAATCACTGGAGGGCATAAACTGGAGGAAATAACCAGTAGCCAAGTGGAATAACATCACCACCTGTGCAATATCAAAATCCATTTTGCCAAACTATGATGGAAAGAGGACGAGAAGTCTTCTGAACAAATCCAGGGCTAACACACGCAAACTGATAGCAGTCTGCACCGGCCATTGGGCAGTAGGTACGCATGCGGAAAAGATGGGCATTCCGTATAACTAATACTGCAGAAGCTGCAAAGATCCAAATGTCAGGGAGACAGTAAACACTTTATGTGTAGATGCCCGGCTCTAGCTAGAGCCCGGCTAAGGTTCCTTGGAACCCCGTTTCTAGAAGACCTCATAGGGTTATCTGTGATAGCATTCCCGAATATTCTTAATTTTACCAACAACTCTGGCTGGTTGTAATACATTGACCGTAACATTCCGTAGGTTTTTAGACGAGTTACATGGCATCAAAACGGCTTTAAATAGCTACTTGGGCGACCAGGGTCGCAGCCATTTCACCTACCTACCTACCTTAATATTGCTAGTTTCCGGAACTTTTCGAATCAACACCGTTCACATTCCCAAATATTTTCAGAGAGTGTTTTACTGCTGCAAGAGGAAAAAGTATGGAATGACTGCGAGGTATCAAGGTCCATATCGACTAGTTTGGATAGAGAAAGAGTAAAAAACACATCGTCAAGCCAGAATGACTGTTGAATATTGATTTCATTTTTTATCTCGATGGAAGAAGATTCCGACATTCACTGAGGGCATTTACGAAATTGAGTCTCAAGCCCAAGATGCCTTAATGGCTGTGTGAGACAGTGGTGTGATCTGTGCTGACATATGGCTGTGTAGTGTTGTCGGAAGCTCTTCAACAAACCGAGCTGAGACTTAGAGGATATTGGAACAATCTTTGCGAAAACATTTGGCTTGGAAATAGATTAGTACCCTAATTTCCTTCCAGTAGCAATGACCTGAACAGAGGCGTAATCACACTTGATAACGGAACACAAAACTACACCGAAGGCTTCAAGAAGAACTCAGATATATCAGCCTACGCTGTACCCGAAATCTGTAGAGAAGCCTAGGTTATTTAAATTCTTATAATAGTGCAGAGTGTTTGAAGCCGAAATGCTAGCGATTTGGTAAGTCTTTAACTCACTGGAAAACCGGAAAACGTCTGGTCATTTCAGGCAGCCAGTAGCGCTACCTGCATCAAATACCTGCTCTAAGTTAGCAGCATTGACTGTCAGCTGCATTAACTGAGACTGAAGAAATTTCCAATATCTATATTCTGTCATAGGGAAATCGAAGTGAAAAAGGACGGTTGATGACATGACTTGCAGGGGCGACTCAGCAGAAGAAAACACCTGAATAACTAGCCTTCGAAAGTTGGTATCTTCTTAGGTGCAAGAGGTATTCGAAGTTTTTACATGAATAAAACACAGCGAAAGTAATAGAGTACCACTGGCTGCGTAATATCAATACTAAAGTATATAAGAAGACTATAATAATGGCTGAAGAACAAGAAGGACAGGAGTCCAGGTCTCTTCAAATGTCTGAGCTGCTTTCAAAAAGTACCGAAAAAATAAAAAAAATATAAATAAGCAAATTAAAGTATCGATTGAAAAAAAATTCAAGTGGCACTTAATTAGTCTTTTCAGCCACAGCTCAGTAAAAGCCGTGTGATTTTGAAAAAAAGGCAACGTAACCACACAGAAGTAGAAACTAGTGCTCGACCCGCCTCCCAATGGAATACTTGACGAAATACTTCGTACTTAGAAGGTAGTACGTCTGATGTAGTTAAAGTTCTACACTGACTTTGAGGCTCTCGATGCTTAAAAAAAAAGAAATACAAAAGTAGGTCTAGAGCCCAAACGTTTTACATTTGAAACTACATACAGCAATGTTGTGACCACGGATGACACCAGCAACTGTATAACAACGTCCTTACCTTCTGCTTCTAGGCGCATTTTTTTCGTTATTCTTGCTAAATATTGCTGCTGCTTTATTTAGTGTTTGTTTTTATTTGCTTATTTGCTGCTACCTCAGTAATACCGCAAATTAGTGTGGGAGTGTGCTTAATTTTTCACCCTACATTCACTGGTAGCATAACAATTTTTTATTTTTACTGCACTGTACTATGAAAATGAATTTTTCCTACGCCTGGCATCTGCTGCCCGTCCATGGCTGTTCGCTGTCCTTGTTATTCATTGCTTAGTCGAGTAAGTGCAAATAATTATTTTAACGAGCGTCGAGCGTTCATGATTGCCGCAACTGAGCAGCCTTCAGCTAGGAATATAAAAACAAAAACACAACCAAAAATTTCAACAACAATAATAACTGCAAGCAATTGGTGATTGTAAAATGTTTGCAACTATCGCAGTTGCTGCTGCTGCTACTTCTGCGCGGCTGTCTTCAATGATCTCGCCTACATTGTTTAGAGTTTACAATCAAAAAAATACCAAAGTTGCTTAGCTTCGTGGTTAAGTACAATGCACATTCGTATACTCTTGGCTACTTGGTGCACGCTCAGCTTATCGTCGCACATTGCGGCTCTTTAATGGAATTGTTGCGCGTAATCACTTTGATTGTAGTAGAATATTTGTTTTTCAAATGATTGTTTGGCGTTGTGAATGCCCATCGATTTCGCACTGCAGGCGACGAGATTTTGCTAAATTGCTGGGAAGTTGAAACGCTGATTGGCTGTGGTTATTTTAATAAGGCGCTGAAAATCTTACGACATAAATAAAGCACAAAAAAGCTAAAGGTAGTGCTGAAGAAGAATTAGATAAAAAAATAACGATCATTTAAATTTAGCTTGTTAACATATTTTAACTCGCGTTTAAAAGTAAATACGTAACATTTTTGTTTTTATCTTTCTTAATTAATTACAGCTTTATCATTGAGCGCTAATTTCCATATAAGTTTTATAAGTATATTGATAAATCCATTAGATTTTATTAATTTTAATGTTTGCCTTCAGGATTATGAAAAGTGCCTGCCAGAGATTTTCAATTCGTTTGACTGTTAATTTATACATTGAAAAAGGTGCAAACATTAGACTGGGTCGATTATTAACCGATATCGCGCCATCAATTTTTCGATAGGATTTGGGCTCAGGAAAATAAAGTTGCACTACGCATACCCAAAAAAATAATTTTCGAGCCTGTGAAAAAAAAATGGCGAAAGTGTCAGTTTTTCGACCAAAACACACCCAAAAAATATAAACTGTTATCGCCAACGTTTTTACATCCGTTTTTTGAAAAAAAAATATTTGTTTCGGTTTTGGGGAGTGTTTTGGACAAAAATTACCCTTTCGCCATTTTTTTTGCAGGCTCCAAAACTATTTTTTTTGGGTATGCGTAGTTGAACTTTATTTTCCTGAGCTCAAATCCTATCGAAAAATCGATGGCGCGATATCGGTTAATAAATCGAACCAGTCTAATGTTTGCACCTTTTCCAATGTATAAAATTAACAGTCAAACGAATTGGAAATCTCTGGCAGGCACTTTTCATAATCCAAATCTTGAAATTAACAAAGGAACGAAATACCCCGTAAAGGCGTTACCTGGTTTTTCGAATAGAACAAAATTTATTTACAACCCTTTCGCGGCGTATAAAAAGCGTAACGCTTTGCCAGAAAAAGAAAGCGATATTAGTAAACATACAGGTTACTACAATTTACTAGAGCTTGCCCAAGAGATGACGTTAAACCACAACAGTGGTAGCTTTACCAGAAAAAATAATTTTGGATTTTATAGAAGAGCTTCGTCGGCTTCTTATGGTTATCAACAGACACCGACAAGTTATTCCTGTGTTATCGGCTAATTAATGGATGACGGCAGGTATGTCATTGATTTTATTTTGAAGTTTTATCAGTATCTGTTTCATAAAAACTGATGAGAACTCAATAACAAACCGATAACACGCCGAGAAGCAATTAGTAGCACTCGTTAATTTTCCATTTCGAATCGATACCGTTATATAACATATGTATATATACACTTTCGATAAACTTTTCGACAACAAATCGAGAACATTCTGATAACACATCAAAAACTTCTCGATAAATTATCGATAACTTTTTGATGTATTGATATTTTTTGAGACAAAATCGATATCTTTTTGATAACTTATCGATAACTTTTCGAAAACTTTATGGACGATTACTTCTCGAGTTTTTCGATCATTTATCGACACACAATTTGTGACCAATTGATAACCTTTGTTATAGGTAGCAAATTTATTACACTTCGAACACAAATCGATAATTCATCTATATCCTGTCGACAACACACTAGAGGTTTACGCCGATCACTTTATCGGCGGCGGCGGCGTAGGCGGCGCGCCGGCGTACGCCGGTGTTCTTACTTTAAAAGCTTGATTTTTCTATTTAAAAAAATAATATTAGGAAAGGTTTTGTTTATATGTATTTAAGGAAATCAACGTGTTGGCCATTTCGGAAAGATCGGGGGTTTTTGCATCAAAATTTCGCAGACCGTTCAAAAATTTTCAGGAGCAGCTCCTTGCGAAGCGATTGTCCCTCGTTCGCATGCTCCAGAGTGGCTTCGAACCTAACCCCGGTCGTTGGAATTGGTACTGCTGCGTCTGCTCAAAAGAAATAGAGATACATAAAATAGTCACACTTTTGCTTGTATATCTCGTGCAAAGCGTAGTTTCACCTAGGGTTAACTCCTAATAATCGTAGTGAAGACAATTTCTTTAAATCATTTGTCGCTCCTTGGCGGTCATGCATAAAGGCGACTTAGGGTTGCTATGAATGGTCTATTAATACTCATGACTATGGTGGCACAGGGCGCCTCCAGGTTTTTCGGCTGTTTTTAAGAGCTAAAATTTCGGATGTGCGAACAGTAGGAATCCCTACCACCAGTCGCTAACACGCCTCCTGAGCCTCACACCATATGCCAGTACAGAAGCTATAGGACTGCGACCTCGAACTCATACCTTCGTCGACGTTACTTTCCTAGAAGCTCTAGGTGTAGCTCCAAATACTTTCCAACGGATGCTTTTGTCGCGCTATGCTGTCATTAGGGAGTGACTATTCGGCCAAAGATGCCGCCCTCGAATTCATAAGCAGTCTAAGTGGATGTCATTGCGTCATGGTTGAAAATCCGTATAATCCTCGGCGCATCTACATAATTAAAATTTTACAAAAAAAATTTTTAAAATGTAGACCAAAGATTGCAGACGTTTGTGTCACAACATTGATTTCAATAGTCTTCCTTAAATCAAATTTAGAATGAAAGTCGACGGATTTTAAGTTGAAAGTTGTTAACTACTGTTTTCCGGCCTTACGATATAGGAGCTCATTATGGATGACCGCGTAGCTTCAGTTTTCAGACAAGTTCGACTGTCCGCTACGTTAAGGTAATATCACACACGGTCATTAGTTCCACTGTCTTGGGAAAGATTTTGCTTCACCACTTTGAGTGTTCTTGCGAAGGACAAAGCTTCACCTGGTAAATATATGTGCCTACGTATTCACAATTGTAAAAGGAGCCGTAACGTGTAAGTGATATTTAAACTTAGTTGATAGGCTATAAGCAATGTGATTCACTCCAAGGGACTAGTTTGGATAGGGCCGCCAACTTAGGAAATGTCTAACCGGGAGACTTGGGTGTTGAAGGATGAAGTGTGAAAATCAAAATAACATTCAGACGCTATTGTATAGTTTCGCAAATAAACAACAGATGTTTGAATGTAAGCCCAAGTGATTTTTCAAACCCTTCTCATAAGTACATATATCCTCAACTTAAGTATGAGGTAAGAATAATTTCAAAGGAGTGTTTATGCCCCTAGAACCTACTAAAGAATTTTGCATCACTGATTTCGCTTATTCTTGAGGACAGTTTAAAAAATTGTTCGCCTGGGTCATTTATTTGAATTAATGTTCATTATTAATTTTTTCAAAAATGCAAAGTGAGCATATAAATTTACTATATAAACTTCTCTTTAGTATTTTGTTTAATAACTTGCTCAATGGGTGATGGGAAGTCCGTGTTAAGCTGGCATCGAAAGCGGCTGTTATTTTAAATAACTTTTGAATAGTTATAAAGAGTTAAGTTCGCAATTAGTTTCTTATAACTGGCAGTGATGCGCATCCGTTAATACCACTTCGAGCATATCCGAACAATTTCGACATGAACAATAAATGCCGAAAGAGTCTTAAACGAGTAGAAAATATAGCAACGCGCCGGACGCCGCGCCGCCGCGCCGCCACGCCGATATTTTTGACATTCGGCGGCGGCGTGCGAAAAACGACCATAATCGGCGGCGTGTTTAACGGCGGCGTATATCTCTACAACACACCTATAACAAACCGATAAACTCGTCGACAAGTAATGGATAATATGCCGATAACAACCGATAGCTCATCGATAACACTTCGATCACAATTGATAACACGCCTTACCTTGCCTTAATATGCTGTTTAATTTCGCTTTATACTTACATTCTATATCCTCTATAAAGCATATACAATCCCAAAGACTATGCTTACACTTACCTTACATACTA
>JARSSU010020783.1:0-45771 GCA_029619165.1 Eurosta solidaginis | reverse complement strand
GCAGTGAGCGGAAAATATATCAACTGGTCGAACTGACTTAAAAGCTTTTCAATGAAGCCATTGTCCTGTGGTAGGATGATGTCTAAAAGGTTCGACAAATTGGAAATGGAAAAGAAAAGGAGACACCGGGTGGGAGGCGCTCCGGAAACACAAAGAGAATAAGCGCGGGTTCGACGCGAGCGTCAAGGCCGAACCAATATGTGGTGTGAGTTGGTGGTGTGAGCATGAGGAGGGGTTATGATACAGGTTTCGGAAGGAAAAAAGGGTAAAGGAGAAGAGCAGAATGAAAAAAGTTCGATCAACTGCCAAAGCGCGGGGGCTGCGAGCCTTTCGGGCATACGTGCTTGCCCTTCCGTCATTCGGCAAACGGTGAGGGGCACGTCGGAGCGAACCAGTCAGCCACCACAGCGGGGGTGTGGGGGGTTCGCATGAATCCTCCGCAGATCGGGGGCGGCCAAGGGAGAGTCACAAACAGCGACATCGGGTGCAGAAGGCTGTGTTAAAAGGGGACGTGGGGGGGGCAAGCTGGTCCAGAGTGGCAGATGTGCTTGACACGGTGCCCGGTAGCGCGGGGATGGAGGAACAATGGGGGTGGGGAGATAGGCCGACTGAGGGGAAGATCGTCGGTGGGCGAAGCGAGCTCACAAAAAAAAGACAGGATGGGGAGGCCGGAGTAGCTGCGAACCGCGTAGCCGGAAACGCAGGAGGCCGAGAGAACTAACAAAAATGGTGTAAGCAGCTCCAGTAGCAGCGGGGAAAAAAGGGGCAAGACACACATGGCACGAGGCAGCAGGGCAACAAACAAGGGCAATTGTCACAGCCAGCTTCTGCAAAAACAGAGGGCGCCAGGGGGGTGAAGAGCAAGGGGCACGTAACAGGAATGTGAAGGAGGAGGAAGAAGACAATACAAAAACCGACGGGGGGGGCGGAATGGGATGAAGCAGCGGAGCGAAACGTGCCGTGACGGAATGAGCAGGGCCCGAAGGGAGCTAGAACGAGATGGGGCAGTGTGTCTAAAATTAGGTGCGTGCGGCGTAGCGAATGGGAAAAATGTGGTCAATAATGAGAAAAAATGTAGCAGAAACAAGAAGAATGATAAAAAAACAAAAAAAAAAACCCAACAAAGCGGTAGGCCTGAGCGCGATGCGAACCCGCACGATTAGAAGTCACGTCACCACCGAGAGGTAGGCAATGGGACACTGGGTACCGAGGTGAAGGGGGAGAAAAACAGAGGTAGGAGGGACAGAAGCGTGACACAAAACGAAACGGGGAAGAGAAGAGAGAGAGACCGCAGACAAAAAAAAAAATAGAAAAAAAAATTATGGAATGAGAAAGCGGCAGCGTTGATCTAAAAAACAGGGAAAGGAAAAGAAAAAAGAATAAAGGACTGAAGGTGCGAAAAAAGGAAGGGAGGGGAATAAACAGTGCCAGAGAAAAAAACTCAATAAGGGCACGGGACCGGGTGCCGGCGGGGAGTATCATGGTGAAAGATGAAGAGTCCTAAGATTCGAGAGAGTGAATGGTGGGGTGCCAGGGAGATCTAGGGACGGAAGGCAAGGTGTAGGAAAGTGGGGGAAAACAATGCATAGTCAGGAAAGGGAGAGAAGAGAGAGTGCCCAGAGCGACCCTAAAAAAAGATGGCGGGGAACGAGAGAAGCATAAGAGAGCGCAAAGCAGCAGAAAGGAGAAAAACAAGAAAAAGGAAATAAAAACAGGGAAAGGAGGCACGCAAACAAGTGACGAAAAAAGTGAATAAAAGGGAGGCAGGAAGTGGAAGCGACCTAAGTCAAAGGAGGGAGGAGGGGAGCGAAGCATCCTGAGTGAATGGGCAGCGAAGAAACACACAAGTCAGACGAAAAGAAAGATGGGTGAATCGCAGGGCGATGCAAGAGGTGAGCTAAAAGCGAAACACTGTGGGGGCCGTGTTGGCGGGGAAGAGACAACGTGAAAAGGGCCGAGTTATGCAAGGGCAGGAGAATAACTAATTAAAACGACGGGGAAAGATAAAAGAGAATAAGAAATAAACGGAAGGAAATATCAAAAAAAGTAGCAAGAGAAGACATAGAGACAAAGTTGAAGGGAATAGCTGGGGAGCCAAATGATGTTAGGGTTTGTTGTGGTCACGAGTAAGAGGTGCTGATAGCGAAATAGGAGCAGAAAAGCTGGAAAGGCAAACAACGGGTGCAAATTGAGGCAAGGAAGTGGGAGAAATAAAGAAAAGTGAGGGAGGGTGAACACAAAATGTGGACAGGAGGCGGAGGGATGTGCGTTAACGCACCCGAAAGGAAAACAAAGAAGCTGGTGAAAGAAAGACCGAGGCGGCGGAGGGCTAAAGGAAAAGGTGGACAAAGAAATAGGCCTGGGGGAAGGGTATGAGGCTCGGGAAAGGTGTGTGTGAGGGCGAGAACGATTCGGGGAGAACAAGAGTTGTTAAAGATGTGGGGGCGACCAAGAGAGGGAAGTGGAAACAAGGGGAAAAACAAGATTGGATGTGGACAACAGAAAAGGAGCGATATTAGCAGGAAGTGCGCGCTCCCGGGTGGCGGGGACAAAAGAGAGACATATGGGAGAGGAAACAGAGGGGAGCAACGGAACATGGGAGAAGGGAGCGATTGAGACTCAGGGGGTTGGGAACATAAGGCGTGCCCTACAGCGGGCAATGGCGAGAGTGGTAGCATGAGGTCGACATGGAAGAAAAAACGGGGTCTAGGAAGTGAGAAACAAAGAGAGGCAAGAGGGGGGAAACAAAAAGAGGCCCGAGGCACGGCGGAGGAGCAGAGGACACGAGCGAGGCAGAGGAATCGGGGATCTGAGGAGGACGGAGGCGAAGGAGGCGAAAAACAAGCCGGGCAAGGTGGAGGGAGGGAAAGGGGGGGAGCGGAGAAGAGAAGAGCAGAGCGTGCCGGCACGAAAAGAGGGGCGCAGGGAAGGGCATAGGAGAAGGATACAGACGCGCGCGGTCCGCACGGCCTCGGGGGGGGGGGAGAGTAGATGGGAAGGAGTAGGAGGAAGGAGCGAGAGAGAGAAAAGGGGATATGGAAGGGTATATAGAGAGAAGACAGAAGAAAGACTGAAGGGAATAAAGAGGAGAGGATAGGGAGGGGAAAGAGGGGAAAGACTTGATTTACAGAGGGGAAAAATGGGAGAGATGAGGAGAATAGAGAGAGAGGGGACGATGGGAAAGGAGGAAAGAAGGAATAGGGGACATTAAATGAGAAATGGGGGGCATAAATGGCGTGAGGGTGAGAGTGGAAGGAAAGAAGAGGAACAGGGGAAGTAGAGATGGTGTAGGAACAAAGGGAAGTGAGATAGAAAAGGAGGAAGGGGGAGAGGGAGGGGGAGAGGAAGGTATCGAGGAGATGAGTGGTACGTAGTTGAAGAAGAATAACAATGATGAGTGGGATGGGTGGTCGAAAGGGAGAAGCAGAAGAGACGGAGGCAGAGGGAGTAGGAGGAGGGAAAGAGAGACCGACGATGAGGGAGGACTAAGTAGAAAGGGACGCGAGAGGATAAGGGAAAGAGGAGAGAAGGAGGTAAAGAGAGTTAAGTAAGACGTGGGTGCGAAGAGAGAAGGATTAGTTGGAAGGGTGTGATGAGAGGGAAAATGGGGGAGCGATAAAGGGAGTAACGGATAGAAGCGGGAGTTGTGGGGTGAAAAAGGGAAGGAATAAGGAGAAAAGTGAGGGAGGAGATAATGAGAAAAGGAAGAATAGGAAAGAGGAGGGGGAAAAAAGTATAAAAGAAAGGTCAGAGGGAAGGTGAGAGAGAAGCGTAGAGGGAGGTTGAGAGGAAAGGGAGAGTAAAGAAAAGAACGGCGAAGTGAAGTAAGGAAAGGGAGTAAGGAGCGGTGTAGGAAGAGAGGAAGGAGTGAGAAGGAAAAAGTAGAGCGAGGGAGAAAGGAGGAAATGGGGGAGAAGAGAATAGGGGACGAAGAGAGGAGGAAAAAACAAGGTAGAGGGGGGGAGAAGAGAGCGGGAGGGAACTAAGAAAGAAAGAGAAATAATAGGTTAAGGGAATAGGAGAAAGGGGGGGAATAGAAAGTTAGGGAAGAAAAAGCGAAAAGAGGGGGGAAAGTAATCTGGAGAAAGAGCAGGGACGGGGAGAAGACGAGGTAGCGTAAGAAAGTTGTGTGGGAAGGTGAGAAGAAGGGAGGGAAAGGAAATAGGGAGGAAAGAGGAGGGGAGGGTATTGGAGATGGAGGAAGTGGGAGAGGAAGAAGTAAGGGGGGGTGAGGTAAGGGAAGAGAAAGATAACGGAGGGAGGGGAGAAAGGGAAGAGGGAGAAAGAAAAAAAAGGGGAGAGAAGAAATGGTAGAATGAGGGGAGGGGGAAGAGGAGGAAAAGGGGGCGAGTAAAAGTGGCAGTGGGGAGGAATGGGGGATAGGAAGATGAGAGGAAAGATGGGAGGAGAGGGGAGAGGAAAAAAAAACGAGGGGAGGGTAGGAGGAGGAAGAAATGGGAGGGAGAGAAGGATATGAGAGTAAAGAGTAAAAAGGACAAGAAAAAAGGGTAGGTGGAAGGAAGAACAGAAGGAGGGAGAGGGGGGAGAAAGGGGGAAAAGAGGGAGGGGAGAGGAGATGGGAGAGTGTTAGTAGGGAAGTCGAAAGGTTAAGTGTACAATAGGAACTGAAAAAAAGAAGACAGATGGGAAGAGGGAGTGCAGAAGAGAGCGGTGTGTGTAGAAAGGCGAGAGATGGAGAAGAAAAAGAGAGAAAGAGTGGGTAAGATGAGAAGAAGAGAAAGGAATACGATGGTCGATAGGGGGGAAGAAAGTAAAAAGTGAGGGAAGAAGAGGGATTGAGAGAGAGACGAGAGGGGACAATAGACAAGAGGAAGAAAGAGAAGCGAGGGGAGGAATAGGGGGGAAGAGGAGGACGCAGAGACACTAGAGCGGGTGGAAAGCAGAGAAACGGGGAGAAGAGAGGGAGGAGGAAAGAAAGGGAATGAGGAACAAAAAGGATGAGAAGAAGACAAGGGAAATGGAGAGGAGCAAGCGAGAGGGGAAGGGAAAAAGTGAGAAAGAGAAAGTAGATGTTGGAAAGTGAGGGAAGGGTAGGACGGATGGGGATGGGAGGGGGGGGGAAGAAGAGATGGATAGGGAGGGAAAGGGAGAGACAAAAAGTGGAGGAGACAGAAGAGAAGGAAGGGGGAGGTAGGTAAGGGGAGGAAGAGGGGGTGTATGTTGGGGGAGACCAGATGGATGAGTTTAAGTAATGAGGAAGAGTAGTTAATATGGGGAGAGGAAGGAGAGAATTAGGGAATAACAATCGGGGTGAAAATAGGAAAGAAATGAGAAGGCGGAAGAAAGAAGGAACAGTGGAGGGGGAACACGAGGGGGGGGGAGGAGAAAGGTTGGAGTGACCATGACGGGGTGGGGGTGAAGAAAAAAGGAGGTGAAGGGATGTAGGAAGAGGGTAGGTTGGATGGGGTAGTGAGAGGGAAGAAAGGAGAAAAGGGAGTTGACGAGGGGCGAAAGGAGAAAAGAGAGGTGGGTGGGAAAGAAGGAAAAGGGGAATGGGGAGAGAGAAAAAAGTAAGACAGGAGAAGGGAGGGCAAGGGGTAAAGTAGGGAGGAGGGAGAAAGGAGGGTGGGAAAGAAAATAAAGCACGAAAACAGAGGAAAGAGGAAATAAGAGGAGAAAAGGGAGGGTGTAAAAGAAAGGTGGGAGGGAGTATGAGGGGGAGGGGTAGAAAGATTGGGATGAGAAAGGGTGGAGGAACTGAAAGCAAGGGTAAAAAAGGGAGAAAGGGATGGAGGAGAAAAGGGGGAAAGGGGGGGTGGGGAGAAGTGGGGGAGAAAAGAGGAGGACAAAGAGAGGGAAGGGAAAGGGGAGGAGGGAAGAAAAAGTAAAAGAAAAAAAAATATGAGAAGGACAATGCGAGCAGATCGGAGAGGAGGTGATGGGGGATGTTGCAGTAGAGGGGGGAAAAAGAGATAAGAGGGGGAGGGGTAAGTGAAGGAACAAGGGACGAGGGACGGTGATAGAGAGGAAAGGAAGAGGAGAGAAGGTAGGGAATATAGGAGGGGAAACAAAGGTTAGGCGGGCAAGAGAGAAAGGTGAGAGGGAGAAGGGAAGGAGTAAAAGCTGGAGAGAGATAAGGAGGGTGAGGGGAGAGGAAAAGGAAAGAGTGTGGAAGGTGAGATAGTGTGAAGGTAGAAAGGGATGGTAAAGGCTTAGAGGATGTTGGTTGGGTGTGTCGAGGAGAGGAAAGGAGGACAGGCTGGGACAGGAAAAGGGAATGAGAGACGGCGAGTGAGAGAATATAAAGGAAGGGCTGGAGAAAGGTGAGAGGAGGAGAGAGAGTGATAAAAGAGAGGGAGAAGAGGAGAAAGCGGGTAGAGGGGCAAAAGAAATAGGAAGGGTGAGGAGGGAGGTTGGGAGAGGAGGGGAGAGAGAGAGCAGAATCTAGGGGGTGAGGATGAGAGGAAGGGAACAAAGGAAGAGGTAGGGCGGGAAGCAAGGAAAGGGGGGGGAAAGAAGACAAGAGGGAAGGAGGGAGGGGGTTGGATGGAAAAAAAGACAAAGCGGAAGTATGGCGCGAGAGAGGAGAAAATGGGGAGTAGAAAGGTAAAGGGTAAGGGGTGGAAGAGGAGAAGGAAAGAAATGATCGAGGGGAAAGAAAGAAAGATGGGGACGTAGATTAAAGGAGGAGAAGGAAGGGAGGGAGAGGGGGGGGTGAAGCGAGGTAGGGGAGAAGGAGGGAGAATGGTGGGGTAAAGGCAAGGAGAGGTAAGGGCGTGTTGGAGGGGAGAAGAAAGGTACGGAGGGACAGGGAAGACGAAGCCCGGAGGTGGATGAAAGGAAAAAAGGAGATTAAAGGAAGGGGAAGAGGAGAAGGTTTAGAAAAAGGGAGTGAAAGAGAAGTAGGGAAGTGGAGGGAGTACGGAGAGGAAGGGTAGTGGGAGGGAGAAAAGAGAAGAGTGAAAAGAGAGGGAGGGGAGTGTAAGAAAAGAGAGGCGGAGATAGGGAAAGAAAGTGAGTTCGGAGGGAGAGTGTAAATAAAAGGTGAAGAGGGAAAGAAAGGGAGAGAGAATAGTAAATGAGAGCAGGGAGACGTGAAGGGGGGAGGGGAGGGGAAAATTAGGGGAATATGGAAGGATGGGTGGATAGAGGATGAGAGGAAAAAGGGGTGTGGAAAGACTAAAGTGGGAAGTAAGGTATGAGGGGAGGAAGAGAGTAAAGTGGTGGAGAGTGAGAGTAATGGAATGTGAGTGTAACAGGGGGGTAAGGCAGGGAAGAGAGAGGGTGGAGAAAAGAGCAAGGGAGAGAGATGCGCGGGGTTGATACATAAAGTGGTGTAAGGAAGGGAGGGGGAGAGCAGAGGAAAAGAGGGGACCGAGGGATAGAGAGGTAGATAGAGGTGTAGGAAGGAAGAGAAAGGAGAGAAGAGGAGGAGATAACAGAAAAAAAGAGCGGAAGGAAAGAGGTAATAAAGGGGGGCGAGGGGAGGAGAGGGCGAGATCGGGAAGGAGGGAAAGTATAAAAGTAAGGGAGGAGAGAGGGCAGGCTGTGTGGAAGGAAGGGGAAGAGAGGTAAGGAGGAGAAGGGTAGAGAGTAAGACATAGCAAGATGGGGGGTAGTAAGGTGAGGAGGTAAGGGTTGGTGAAGAGAAGAAGAGAGCGGAGAGGTTGGGAATATAGATAAGGAAGGGAAGGAACATGTAGAGGGGAGTGAAGATAGACAATGCAGAAGGGAAGATAAGAGAAGATCTAGGGAAAAGGAAGAGGAAGTGATGGAGGGAGTAATGAAACGCACAAATGAGATAAATGGAGAGGAGAGAAGAGGAAGGAGTGTGTAATATAGGAGATAGGGAGAAAGGAGGGCAGTAAGAAGGGGAGGAGTGAAAAAGAAAGTAACCGAAAGGAACGGGAAGACACAATTGAGAAAGGAGGTGAAAAGGAACGGGCAGGGAGACGAGGAAGAGGAGAATGATTGGAGAGGGGGAGAGGGTGAGGGAGGGGAAGAGGGGGGGGGGAAGGGAAAAAGAGTGAGAAAGTTGGGAGAGGGAAGTAAGAGGGGGGGAAGAAGGATAGGGGGGAGGTAAAAAGGGATGGATAGAAAAGGAAGGGGAGAGGAAAGTAGGGAAAGCAGAGGATAAAAAGGGAAAATAGTGAGAAAGAAGAGGAGAAGAAAAGAAGAAGATAGAAAAATGAGAAGTGGGGAAAAGGAGAAGGACCGAAAAAGAAGAGAAGGAGAATAGGAACCGGTGAAAAGGGAGAGGAGGGAGGGAGAGAAGGAGAGGGAGGAGAAGGTAGGAATAGGAAAAGGGGGGGGGGAAGACGATTGTAGCGAAAGGAGAGGATGGGGGAGGAGAGTAAAGAGGAAGAGGAGGGGTGAAGGAGGAGAAGAGAGGGACATCATTTTAGGGAAAGGGGGGGAGGTGAATGGGAAGGGAGTGGGAGAAGAAAGGGTAGAGGAGACAAAAGATGGATGAGAAAGAGAGGGGGTGGAAAAGAGACGTGAGTAGGACCGGAAAGGACAAAGTGGAAGGAATTAGTAATGGAGTCAGAGGGGCAAGAGAGGAGTGGATAAGGAAGTTAATAATGAGAGAAGAAAGAGAAGGATGTAAGGAGGAATGGAGGATGAGGAAGGAGGGGAGTGAGAAAGGAGAGTAAAGAGAGAGAGGAGGAGGGGGGATGGAAAGTAAGATTAGCAAGAACTGAGGGAGCAGAGGGAAGGGGAAGAGAGGGAAAAGAAAGAAAGGCCGAGAAGAAGGAAGAGGGTGGGCGAACGGGAAGAAAAAGAAGAGCGGAGGAGACGAGAGGGGGGTTGGTATAGGAGGAGGGAGGGAAGAAGGGGAAGGGAAGGGGAAGAGTGGATGAAGGGAGAAGGGAAGGAAAAGGGGAGAGATAGGAGTGGAGGGGATGATATATGAGAAAAAAGTATTAGGTGAGGTGGAGCGGACAGAGGAGACGTGAGCAGTGAGGTGGAGGGGAAAAGAAGGGGGAAAGGGGAAGGGAGATTGAGGAAGGGTGACATAAAGGGGAGAGGGCCGGGAGAAGAAATAAAAAAGGGGGGATGAAGGGAGGGACAGGAGGGGTGGATGGAAGTGGTGTGGAAAGATGAGAATGAGAAAGAAGTGAAGAGAGAGAGGGGAGGGGAGGAAAGATGAGGAGAAGGGAGAAGATAGGGAAGAGCGGGAGTGAGGAGAGAGGATAGGGATAGAGAAGGTAAGAAGGAAAAGGGGGAGGGGTAGGAAGATAGTCAAAAAAGGGGAGGAGTGGTGGGGGAGAAGGAGAACAAGGTGGAATATGAGAAAGATGGGTAGGGGGATGTAGAGTGAGATTGAGAAGGGAAGAAAGGAGAGAGAGAATAGGGGGTGATGGAAGGAAATTTAATGAGGTGAAGAGAGATATGAGATAGGAATTCTAAAGGAAATGTAAGTAGATAAGGTAGGAAAGGTTTTTAATTATTTACTTTCAATTAAGTAGGTATGATATAACAGTAAGAGTTATAGATTTTAGTGAGAGAAATCGTATGTATATTATTAAATTGATATAGATAAAGTTATAAGGAAAAGAGGAATATTGGGTGTAAATAAATATAATTGTTATGTAGGTATAGATTGTATGATGATGATATACGATAACTTTATATTTGATTTATTTACAAGGAAGAAGGTAAAACGGAAAAAGAAGGGAGTGACAGAAATATAGGCCGGGATAATGGGGAGGAGGTAAATAGGAAAGCAAAAATGAGTTGAGGAGGAGCGGGCAATAGTATTAAATAGGGGGGTAGAAGGAGGTAATGAGGAGGGAGTGGATAGATCGACGATGGAGGGAGAATATAGGGGAGAGAGAGATGGATAGGAAGATATTGGATAAGGAAAGGAGAAAAGGAGGGGAAGTGGGAGAGTGATGTGGAAAAATGAAGTTATGAAGAGAGGTGGGGGAGCGGAGTTAGGCAGAGAAGAGAGAGAGGAAAGGGGAGAGAGGGAGGGGATGGAAGAGAAGGGAAAGAGAGAGGAGAGGAGGGAAGAGGGATTAAGGAGGAGAGGAAGAGGAAAGATAAAGAAGTGGGAAGAGGACAAGTGGTAGAAATGGGTGGATGAGAGTTGAAAGGCAAAGTATCGGTGAAGTGGAAGGGAGGGAAGACGCGGAAAGAAAGTGAGGAGGGTGGAGGGGAGACTAGGAGAGGGAGGTATAGAAAAGAACGAGGGAGAAGGGCGCAGGGTGTGAATAGAAGAAAAGAAGAAGGAGAGTGAGTAAAAGGGAGAAGACAAGACGCAGAGAAAGTAGAGGATTAAGAGGGAGGAGATGGGATGAGGACAGTGGAGAAAGAAAAAGGCAATGTAGAGAAGACGGAGGAAGGGGGAGATGGTGAAGAGAGGGATAGGTAAAAAATGAGAAGGGAAAGTAGGAAGCGAAAGAGGAGGGAGAGGGAGGAAGCGGAGGTGAGAAGGAAAAAGTGGAAAGAAGATAAAGATAAAACATGGGAAGAGGGTATGGGGAAGAAGGATCGGGGAGAAGACGGAGAGAGGAAGGGGGGCTAAGGAGAAAGACGGAATATAGTTGACAGACGCAAAGAAGGAGAGGAGGGGAGGAGGGGGGGTGTATAAGGTAAGGGAAGAGGAGGGAAAATAAAATAGGAGGGAGTGGGAGAGGGAAGAGAAAAGGTAGAGAAAGAGAACAAGGGCGTAGAAGGAGAGAATGGGAGAAGATAACGAAGGGAGGGTTATGTTAGACGGGTGAAAGGAGGGAGGGAGAAGTAGAGGGCGAAAGAAGAGGAAATGAGAAGAGGAAGGAAGAAGCAGAAGAGGAGAGAGAGTTGAAGAGAGAGGAAGGGAAGAAGAGGAGTAAGTAGAGTTGTGGAAAGGCTAGGGGGGAGGAGATAATGTAGATAGGTGAAAGTGAAAGAATAAGAAATAGTGGTTTTAAGGGGATGGGCACATTAAGTGATGGGGGGAAAAGGGGGAGTTGGAGAGATGATGAGAAGAAAGGTGGAGAATATGAAGATGAAAGTATAAAATGAGAGATGGAGATATAAACAAAATGAGAATAAAATCGTAATATTTTTTAGGATGAGGTAGATGTATAAAGAATTGTAATGAAGTTTTAGATTGATAAAGATAGAAAATATGGTTATATTATGAGTGGATGTAACAGGTAGTAAGGAAGGTGGACGGATCTGAAAGGAAACATTGTATTTAAGCTAAATGAAATAAGTAAAAATTTAGTAGGGAGTTATCCAGGTTTAGTAGTGGGAGGGTAAAGGTTGTTTAGTGATTGGGGTGTTTAAATAATTATGTTTTAACAAAAAAGCAACTGTAATAGTTATAGTGAGAGAAGAAAATGTGATAATGATAGTTTTGATGAGAGATAAAAAGGGTGAAGGTACATTGCTTGATGGATTTATTAAAAGAATTAAGTGTAGCAGTTTATTGATATTTGACACAAGTTGTAAATGGTTATGGAAAGGTTTAATTATACGTAGAGTATTGGAAAGCGTAAGATGGAAGGGCTTAATTTGATGTTAGATGTAAACGAATTATTTGGTATAAAAATTAATTTAAATAATTATATTAGATGTACAGTGAGAAAAATCAGTTACTTAGAAAATTTGACATATGACGCATGAGGGATGGTATATTAAAGTATAAATTAAAAAAAAAATTGAACAATAGTTTACATTTGAATAAATGTAAAAATAAAATTATTGTTGAATGTGTATATTATTAGAGTATATATATATAGTGATGATGTGTAAGTTTTTTAATATATAACTTTCAATGTTTGGGAGAATTTTAGTATGTGAATGAGGTGGTTGATCGAGGGGTGCTTCATTGATGAATATACATTATGGATAAAATAATATTGATATAAATAAGGATGATTAAAGGAGAGCCATATATCGTATTGTTTAAGCGTACGGTAGAAAGTGTATATATTCAAACTGAGAAACTTCAATAACTATCTTGAATATAAAATATTTTATATTAATTTTTAAATTTAGAGTATGTAATATAGTCAGCATTAAATTATTAGTGTATAATGACGAGTGTAAGTTTTATAAAATATTAAATGGTTAAACGTGTAAATAGTTAATAAATGAAATAAAATGATAATTATAGTTATTGATGCTAGTTAAACGATAAATTTTGTTGTATCAAAGTGTGTAGTTAATATGTTAGGTGTTTGTTTAATATAGAGTGGGTAGGTTTTTAATTAATTTACATGTTATATAAGCGTAGTTCGTATAGGTGCTGTGGAGAATGATTGGGATTTTGTGTAATAATATGAATCAGAATGATTAGGACGGGAAATTGAATGTTGTGTAAGTGTTATTAGAAAGATGTTATTTATGTTTGTGTGAGGGGTTGAGTAATAGTACTGTACGAGTCGTAATTTGTTAAAAAATTATTTTTATTGTAATGTAATAGTAGTAAAATTATATATATTGTAAAAAAAATCTTAAGAAAAATAAAAAATGTAATATTATTTTTGTTAAATTTTATAAAATTTAGTGTGTTGATTATTGTTATTATAAAAATGTTAATAATATTTCTATTATTATAAAAATAATTATAAAAGCCGTTTATAATATATATTTAATAAATTTTATTTCAAAAAGTTATATGTTAATTTTTTTTTGTTTATTTCTAATCAATATTTTTTTTATTTTATTATATATTTAATAATTAATATTTAATTTGATTATAATAAGTATATATACATTTAGGTTTATAAAATCATTATATTATTATAATAAATCTTAATTTTTTATTATTTTTTGTATTAAAAATTTCATATTATATAATTATTTTATAAATTTATTTTAATACTAAATATAATATATTTCGTAAAATATGCATATTTATTTCACTATATATATAATAATATATTATTTTAATTTATATTTTTTGTTAATAATTTTTAAAAATAATTGTACGTGCCCTTAACTGCGAACATATTTCGTGCCGGCAGCTATGATCTATTATTAATACGCTAACAAAATTTCCATACAATCAATTGACAGGCTGTTTCGCATACTTAGCATACGTAAAATCATATAAAAGTTATATGAATCGATTCGTATTGATCAGCCGCAGTGCATAGGACTATTTTTGTTAACAAATATTACTCTATTTGTTTATAATTAATAGAAAAAGTTTTTTCTAAATTCGAAAATCTGTGCAACTATCGAAATTGCCATCTGTAGGACGCATTATGTTCACAAACCCCCTGAGTACATAGCTCCAAATTCTCAATTGTTCCGTTGCTCAAATGTTTCATCTCTACATATGTATATATTTGTACACGCCAAACGGTGAGAGAACTACTGCTTCGCTCATTTTCTGTTGAAATAAAATATTGTTACCATTGTTTCCAATTACCTATCTTGGTTAGCACCAAAATCTTTAAAAATTTTTCTAAAATAATCGTTATCGCACAAAAAAAACTTTAAGAGAAGTAATAACTTAACCGGCCTATTTCTTTGTACAAATTTTACTTACACGTAAAAGCATAGGTCTTTATTTAACAGATTCTTTGTTTTTCATTTTAGGTGCTTTAAAAGAAATAAATCAGAAATAATGAGTCAACTTTTGTTCAAATCACTAAATTTATTTATTTATAACAATTAATTGCAAATTTGACCCAATGTTTGTTTGCATTTCCAGATTTTATGCTCATTTTAGATATAGCACATCTTATAGTGAACAAAAAATAAATAAATTTGGCTACAAAGATATTACATTAAAATTTGTATATTGTCTTTTATGCTAATTTATTTTGATATTTCTATTTTATTTTATTATTATCTTTTATTTCAACTTAGTTTATTATTATTTAAATGCAACTTGATTGAATCGGAAAATTTCACGTTGTATATTAAACGAAAAAAACGGCCCAAAAAAGTTTTCGATTTTAGCTCGAAATATTGCATAGGCAGTATATTACCCACTATATTTATTATTAGGCTAACTTGTTTGGATTATATGCCATTAATCGGATGCTTAGATCCCAATAATCCTAATTTGATTATGTCGCTTAAAATTATGAATACAATTTTATTTTAGTAAATATGTTTGCGTGAATAATTTCAATGTTTTTATTTCTTTTTCTTTTTTTTCTAATTTATGCTGCTTTGCTATATCTTAGTATTATCATCGTTCACAGACGATTTTTTATGGTAGATATGGTCATATATATTCATCTCCATTTCATGAATATGAATGTTTACAAATTTAATACAAATTAATTACGTACATAGATCTCAATGGGAACCCCAACATTAAATATTCGAATATTAGAATCTTCATATTTCCACATGATAACATTAAAACCCGGAAAAAGGTCCACAGTGCACTTATTGCGTTTTTATATGGAACTGTTTATTCACATCACTAATTTTTCGCACCTTAAGTACTTTATTTTTTTTCTTTCATTAAATTTTTTTAGTAACTCTGCCTTCTTTCTCATACATAATTTTTTTATATTTTTATTTTTTATGAAGGGTATCCTCTATTCTATTCCCAAATTTTCGTTTTGTGTCACGCTTATGTACTACATACTACATATGTATTTATACAAAATTAAACTCGGTAAAGTGCCAATTGCATACCTAACGGGTGGCGTGAATTCTAATCGCGGGTTCGAATCGAGCTCAAGGCCTAACAATATTTTATCATTATTATTGTTATGATAAATTTTTTCTTAATTGAAAAAATTTTTAAATTAGAATAGAAGAAAGAAAAAATTTAGACAACTGCCAAAGCTCGTTATAGATCCATTTCGGGAACTGCTAAATTCCTTCATCGGCAACGTTTAGGCTCCGCTGCTATAACCATTCAGCCACCACAGCGGTTTTTTGTTTGTCTTCATTAATCCTACTTCCATTCTGGTTCGTGCCAATTGATATTCACAACACTGCGACATCTGTTGCAGAATGGCTGTGAAAATTGAACTTGTTTGTTGGCAATGCTGCCATAGTGCCATGTTTTATTGACACTTTTTTCCCCGTGCTCTGGGATGTATTAACAATTTTTGTTGTTATATCGGCCTACTGATTTTAAGATCGCGGGTTCGAATCGAGCTAAGGCCTAACAATAATTTTTTTTTGAGCTCGATTCGAACCCGCGATCTTAAAATCAGTAGGCCGATATAACAACAAAAATTGTTAATACATCCCAGAGCACGGGGAAAAAAGTGTCAATAAATATGACACTATGGCAGCATTGCCAACAAACAAGTCCAATTTTCACAGCCATTCTGCAACAGATGTCGCAGTGTTGTGAATATCAATTGGCACGAAACAGAATATAAGTAGGATTAATGAAGACAAACAAAAAACCGCTGTGGTGGCTGAATGGTTATAGCAGCGGAACCTAAACGTTGCCGATGAAGGAATTTAGCAGTTCCCGAAATGGATCTATACAACGAGCTTTGGCAGTTGTCTAAATTTTTTCTTTCTTCTATTCTAATTTAAAAATTTTTTCAATTAAGAAAAAATTTATCATAACAATAATAATGATAAAATAAATATTGTTAGGCCTTGAGCTCGATTCGAACCCGCGATTTTATATTTTTGTTTAAGGAGCTCCATACCAAAAGGTTATAATTACATTTGAAAATTTTGTAGAAAATTTAAGAAAATACAATAAAAATTACAATGTCTTAATGAAAAATTTAAGTAAGTTAGACCAGTTTGATATATTTCCGCTCACTGCTTAACTATTAACGCATTATTTCACTACCCCCAACACTGGACGCATAGACTGAGTTGAAAAAATTAAGAGTTGGTCGAATTTCGACCACAGGCGATACTAGTTCGTATTATTTAACAAACTTACATATGGAAGTTTCCATTCTTACCGTCGCGACACTTCTGTGCAAAACTTTTACATTTTTAAAGAAAACTGTCAAAGTATGCGCTACGGTCGTGACTTTGTAAAACTGATCATTTCCATACCACTCACTGTAAAATTGGTCCACTATACTCAATTAAACCGACTTACTACTTACTAACTTAATTGGCGCTTAGCTGTTTAAACTGTTATGGCCTTCCAACAAGGCGCATCAGTCGCTTCTTCTCTCTGCCAACCGGCGCCAATTGGTCACACCAAGCGAGTTTGAATCGTTTCCACCTGGTCCTTCCAGCGGAGTGGGGGCCGCCCTCTACCTCTGCTTCTATAGGTGGTTTCCGATAGAAACACTTTCTTGGCCGGCGCGTCATCTTTCATTCACATAACATGGCCTAGCCACTGTGTTTTAATTCACTGGACTATGCTGATGTCTGCGTAGATCTCTTACAGCTAATCGTTAAATCTTCTTCGGTACTCGCCATCGCCAACGCGTAGAGGTCCATAAATCTTTCGAAGAGCGTTTATCTCGAACACTCCCAGAGCCGCTTCATCTGATGTTATCATGGTCCACTGCTTCTACACCATATAGCAGGACGGGTACGATAAGTGACTTGAAGAGTATGATTTTCGTTTGACGAGAGAGAACTTTACTTTTCAATTGCCTACCTAGTCCAAAATAGCATATATTGGCAAAAGTGATTTTTCGCTGGATTTCAGAGCTGATGTTGTTGTTGTTACTGTTGATGCTGGTTCCCAAAAAACTGATTTACCATACATATTGTTACGAATATTAGCAAAACTAAGGGGTGCTGCTATCTCTAAGCCGATGCTAAGCAGTACGTTAATTCACATCAATAATTCAGTCATTATGTATCTACATAAACGAAACAATAATTGCGTCTGCACATACATATGTACCATGTGGGTATACGAGCAGCGGAGAATCAGTGCACAAACACATGCATATATCTGAGATACTCCTGAAAGTATGCAATGTGAAAAGCTATAAAATCGTGCAATTGTAGTTACAGCTGAGAAGTTTGAGAGCTGATGGCAACTAGTAGATTCTGGAAGCGCCTAGAAGATGCGAAAATTGAAATCAGAGAGTATAAAAGGCAGCAAATGTAGAGGCGCTGGAATTCAGTTTGATTTGAGCTACCAAGCAGTTATTGATTAAGCACGCAATCTGTCGGGCAATAGTAGAGTTTCATTTGAGCTATCAATCAGTTTAGTTATTAAGCAAGCTATTCGTTGCAAAGTATAAGTGTTATTGTGAAGTACTTTAATAAAGGCCATTTTTCCATTATTCAAGATTGGAGTTATTTATTCAACAGTTTAGTGATTCGAACTTAGCAGAAGGGCAAATAAGAGGATTTGCAGCAAATTCGTTACAATATATTTGCTATTAAAGAAAAATTTAAAATGTTACGTCGCGCCATATTGTTGTTATGGTCGCGACATAATTAGTTTCTTTTAGGGTATTTGGGGATACCTCCACAACCGCTTGCTATATCCAAATGAAATATGTCATATCTCGATAGTCTAAGCAGCTCCTTTCGTACGATATCAATATTGGCGTAAAATACTAAAGCTCTGCATGTCCAATTAGTGCCACTAGATTTAACGGACTTGAAATAGTTGTATCCGCCCCGCTTCCCGCTTGATACAAAAAATTTCGGGTTAAAAAATTGTGCTTTGTTTATCAAGGAAAATGTACGGTCGCCACATGTTTAAAAAGTTAAAAAAATTAAAAGATCTAATTATTTTTTATTGAATTTTTTGTATTTTAATATTTTGATGTCGTTGGAGACATATGCAAAGAATTAAATTTGCGAAAATTCTAGTTCCCTTGTTTTTAAACTTTTTACCCCCTTTTAAAGTTTAGATATTTACTGCGACCTGAACATACTTCAGAATATCTTGAGATTTGTTTCGAATTAGGGAATAAGTTTGTCATATTCATCGCAGCTTAATTTGATGTTTGTAAAAGGGCAATTTCTTAAAATTTTTTGCAACTATTATTATGATTTTGCAAAGTATCTTGTTATCAACTTTGAACCGAGCTTGCAACTTCGTCACAATATCCAAGCGCGAAATGTTAATAATAAAGAAGTAGCCTTACGTCAACTTATGTAAACGCTTTTGGATCGTGCAAGATGCAGTTTATTTATTAACTCAGAGGGGCTGATTTGGTGGAAACTCCCATATATATACTTGTTTCCTAGTGCGATATAACTTCGATTAAATTTAGGCCGAGCTGCTCTTCCAATTAAGGACTGCTATTTTTTTTTATTTTTCCAAAAAATTATCTGGACCGAGCCCACATGCAGGGCGAAATTTTCTCTAAAAGCTTTTTATAGTAGGAATTCACTGGTAGTAATTGCCAAACCACCACCGAGCAGCGACCCTGCTTAGAAAAGTTTGTTTTTAAAATATTTTAACGGGACTTGAACCCAGGACTTTCGGCAGGCTAACATCGTAACATGGTTGCCGCCCATACATGTATTGATATATGTTTGTAGTATAATATTACTCCAGCTCAAATTTTGTTTGTGCTTTACTTTTGTTTTTTGTATTTGCTTCGAATCATTATTAAAATGAATTTCGAATTTTACATAGTACTATACCAAATACACATAACCTGAGGCAGTAATATCAGCTTTGCGCAATTTCCCCGCACGCTTTAAACTTTTTCCGCCCAATTGAAAAATCCTGTAAATATTTATACGCTCTCACTACCCTAAAGCTTAATATTGATTAAAAATGAACTGTTTGCAAAAAAATAGACAGCTCAGATGACTGACATTCCGTATGAAATTTCGTCAAAAATCTACATCTATTTCGAACTGTATCTGTCATTTACATCCATTATGAAAACGTGAATAAAATGAGATAAAAAGCTCGGTGTGAAATTGTGATGGTATTGGCGGAACTTCGGAACTTCAGAAATATATACAGGTCTTAGCACAATATTGTTAGTGTTTTTTTTGCAGTTTTGTATGCGAAATGTGTGCGTGTAATTTAAATTGTTTTCCAGTATTGTTTACATTTCGAACGCCTTTAGGGATGTGTTACTATGTATATAAAAATTCAATATTATAGCTGCCTTTATGCTTATTTTACATACAAATGTACATATCTTTTTTTATACCTTTCATGAAAATGAAATGGTATATTAATTTCGTCACGAAACCGAAAATTGTAAGTCCTTAAAGGAAAATAGATAGACCCACCATTAAGTATACCGAAATAATCAGGTTGAAGAGCTGAGTTGATTTAGCCATGTCCGTCCTGTCCATCTGTCCGTCTGTCTGTTTGTATTCAAACTAGTCCCTCAATTTTTGAGATATCTTGATAAAATTTGGTGAGCTATTTTATTTAGGTGTCCGATTAGACATTTGTCGGAACCGACCGGATCGGACCACTATAGCATATATCCTCCATACAACCGATTTTTCAGAAAAAGAGAATTTTTGTAATATCTTACCCAATTTAACAGATTGAAGCTTCAAACTTCACCATATACTTTCGTATATTGCACGTATTGTTGCCTGAAAAAATTGATGAGATCGGTCGTATATATAGTATATATCCCCCACAACCGATTGTTCAGATAAGGAACTTTTCGTAATTACTGCCCTATTTTAAGAGCTAGAGGCTTCAAATTTCAACGAATGGTTACGTATATAGCATATATTGTTATCTGAAAAAACCATAAAGATCGGTGGTATATATAGTATATATATGGTGGTATATATAGTATATATATATAGTATATATATATATATATATTCGCAAATTTTAGCCCCATTTTAACAGCTAGAAGCTTCAAATTTCACAGGAAATATATATATAGTATATATCTCATACAACCGATTGTTCAGATAAGAAACTTTTCGCAATTTCTACCCCATTTTAACAGCTATAAGCTTCAAATTTCACCGATTGCTTACGTATATAGCATATATTGTTGTCTGAAAAAATCATAGAGATCGGATGTATATATAGTATATATCTCATACAACCGATTGTTCAGATAAGAAACTTTTCGCAATTTCTACCCCATTTTAACAGCTATAAGCTTCAAATTTCACCGATTGCTTACGTATATAGTATATATTGTTGTCTGAAAAATCATAGAGATCGGTTGTATATATAGTATATATCTCATACAACCGATTGTTCAGATAAGAAACTTTTCGCAATTTCTACCCCATTTTAACAGCTATAAGCTTCAAATTTCACCGATTGCTTACGTATATAGTATGTATTGTTGTGTCAAAAAACCATAGAGATCGGTGATATATATAATATATATGATGGTATATATAGTATATATATATAGTATATATATATTTTTTTTGCGATTTCGGCCTCATTTTAACAGCTATAATCTTCAAATTTCATCAAATGCTTACGTGTATAGCATATATTGATGTCTGAGAAAATCATTGAGATCGATGGTATATATAGTATATATCTCATACAACCGATTCTTCAGATAAGAAACTGTGCGCAATTTCTGCCCCTTTTTAACAGCTAGACGCTTCAAATTTCACCATATGCATACGTATATAGCATATATTGTTGTCTGAAAAAATCATAGAGATCGGTGGTATATATATTATATACCCCATATAAACTCTAATTTTTGCCTCCTTTTTTACGGCTAGAAGCTTCAAAATTCATCAAGTTTCATCAAATAGTTACGTTTAGGTCATATATTGTTGAAATACGTGATTCGTAGTCATAGTTTTTACATGCAGACCACAAAAAACCTGAAACTTTGCATCCTCACACAAAGTACATACCTGTTTTTTGTTTTTTATTTATCTTAAAAATCGTTAAGGTATGTAGATCTGTTCACTATATATTTCTTATCTTATACATCCGATTATTCGGAGATACGCGGGATAAGATTGTTGTTCAGCCCCATTCATGAAAGGCATGAAGTCTTCGGCACAGCCGAAGACAGTCCCGTTTTTACTTGTTTAAATTTATTATTCGTATAAAATATTGTTGCATACATTACATAGATCAATCAATCTATGAGGACCTCAGCTTTTTTACTAAAAGTGAAGTAATTAAACTGATAAGCGTTGACAACCATTTTTTTTTATACTCAGCTGAGCAGAGCTCACAGAGTATATTGACTTTTTTCGCATAACGGTAATCCGTAACGGCATAAACTAATGGAGATAGATATAGACTTCTATATATCAAAATGATCTGGGTGAAAAAAGAAATTCATTTAGCCATGTCCGTCCGTCCGTCCGTCCGTCCGTCTGTCCGTCCGTCTGTCCGTCCGTCCGTCCATCTGTCCGTCCGTCTGTAAACACGATAACTTGAGTAAATTTTGAGGTATCTTGATGAAATTTGGTATGTAGGTTCCTGGGTGCTCATCCCAGATCGCTATTAAAAATGAACGAAATCGGACTACAACCACGTCCACTTTTTCGATATCGAAAATTTCGAAAAACCGAAAATTCATTACCAAAGGCAGATAGAGCGATGAATCTTGATAGGTGGGTTATCTTTATGATGCAGAATAGGAAATTAGAAAAATTGTGGACAATGGGCGTGGCACCGCCCACTTTTAAAAGAAGGTAATTTAAAAGTTTTGCAAGCTGTAATTTGGCAGTCGTTGAAGATATCATGATGAAATTTGGCACGAACGTTACTACTATTACTATATATGTGCTAAATTAAAATTAGCAAAACTCGGATGAAAAAAACGCCCACTATAAAACAAATTTTTTTAAAGTCAAATTTTAACAAAAAATTTAATATCTTTACAGTATAAAAGTAAGTTATGTCAACATTCGACTCCAGTAATGATATGGTGCAACAAAATACAAAGATAAAAGAAAATTTCAAAATGGGCGTAACTCCGCCCTTTTTCATTTAATTCGTCTAGAATACTTTTAATGCCATAAGTCGACCAAAAATTTACCAATCCTTGGGAAATTTGGTAGGGACATAGATTCTAAGACGATAACTGTTTTTTGTGAGCGAAATCGGTTGAAGCCACGCCCAGTTTTTATACACAGTCTACCGTCTTTCCTTCCGCTCGGCCGTTAACACGATAACTTGCGCAAAAAACGGTATATCTTAACTAAACTTAGTTCACGTACTTATCTGAAGTCACTTTATCTTGGTATAAAATATGGCCGAAATCCGACTATGACCACGCCCACTTTTCCGATATCGAAAATTACGAAAAATGAAAAAAATGCCATAACTCTATACGAAATACGAAAAAAGAGATGAAACATGATAATTGCATTGGTTTATTGACGCAAAATATAACTTTAGAAAAAACTTTGTAAAATGGGTGTGACACCTACCATATTAAGTAGAAGAAAATGAAAAAGTTCTGCAGGGCGAAATCAAAAGCCCTTGGAATCTTAGCAGGAATACTGTTCGTTGTATGACATATATAACTAAATTAGCGGTACCCGACAGAAGATGTTCTGGGTCACCCTGGTCCACATTTTGGTCGATATCTCGAAAACGCCTTCACATATACAACTAAGGGCCACTCCCTTTTAAAATACTCATTAACATCATTCATTTGATACCCATATCGTACAAACACATTCTAGAGCCACCCCTGGTCCACCCTTATTGCGATATCTCGAAAAGGCGTCCACCTATAGAACTAAGGCCCACTACGTTTTAAATAATCAATAACACCTTTCATTTGATACACATGTCATACAAACACATTCCAGGGTTACCCTAGGTTCATTTTGCTAAATGGGGATTTTCCCTTATTTTGTCTCCAAAGCTCTCAGCTGAGTATGTAATGTTCGGTTACACTCGAACTTAGCCTTCCTTACTTGTTATTATTATTTTTTTATTATCTATAACTAGCTGGCAAGGTTGTGCTGTGCTTCGCCACACGCTTAGTGTATATATCCATGTGTATATAGAAATTCACTGAAAATTTTAGTAACGGATAGCATTTGAATAAGTACGCTCAAATCTATCGCTTTTAAAAAATTGTATATCTCGTGAACTTTCAAATGAAACAGGATATGGGAGTAAAACCGAAGCAGGAATAAACAAATAATGTGTTGAAATTTCAAAAATTCATAAAATCTGAAAAATCAGTTGAACGATTTTGACGAAATAAAAAATCTAAATTCATGTACCCGCTTGTTTTCATTGATACTATTTCTTCGTTGTTTTTTCGCAGTTTGTAAGGACATTTTTTTAAGTTTTAAAAATAAGTAAATAATTCTTTTGAAAGTAACTTAGCACAGACGATATATGTACAAATGCTGGTGAATTGTATTTTTTTTACAAAAGTTTTGTATGAGAAACAAAAACAAAGCAAACATCACATGTTTGAGATCATACCACATACGTTCGATAGAAGACCTTCTGAATTGAAGGTGCTAATGGGTCTAGAAGGAAAATAAGTTTTGCTTTAACGTTGAATTGAATGAAGCTTTCACCTGTGAGCCCAGAGCCTTAAGGAGTACCAAAAAGTTCAAAGTTCGATACATTACCCGACTTATCAATCGAGTTCAAGCGAAAGTAAAATAGAGATATGCAAATTTTAAACACTTTCTTTGTATATGTGAATCAAAAAGAAGCGGACAATATGTCCTTAAACTGGCGATAGCTAAAAATCGCCATTTAAAATAGTCTATTAGCAAGACAACTATAAAAGGTAGAGCGTCTTTACTGCGAAAATTGATTTAAATTTCATTTATTCTTGTACTCAGTTGAGCAGAGCCCCCAGGGTATATTAACTTTGATTGGATAACGGTTGGTTGTTCAGGTATAAAGGAATCGAGATAGATATAGACTTCCATACTATATCAAAATCATCAGTATCCAAAAAAAATTTGATTGAGCCTTGTCCGTATGTCCGTCTGTCCGTTAACACGATAACTTGAGTAAATTTTGAGGTATCTTGATGAAATTTGGAACGTAGGTTCCTGGCCACTCATCTCAGATCGCTATTTAAAATGAATGATATCGGACTATATCCACGCCCACTTTTTCGATATCGAAACTTTCGAAAAACGGAAAAAGTGTGATAATTCATTACCAAAGACGGACAAAGCGATGAAACTATGTAGGTGTGTTGAACTTATGACGCAGAATAGAAAACTAGTAAAATTTTGGACAATGGGCGTGGCACCGCCCACTTTTAAAAAAGGTATTTTAAAAGGTTTGCAAGCTGTAATTTGGCAGTCGTTGAAGATATCATGATGAAATTTGGCAGGAACGTTACTCCTATTACTATATGTATGCTCAATAAAAATGAGCAAAATCGGATGACGAGCACGCCCACTTTTTTAAGTCAAATTTTAACAAAAATTTGTATATCTTTACAGTATATAAGTAAATTATGTCAAAATTCGAATGCAGTAATGATATGGTGCAATAAAATACTAAGATAAAAGAAAATTTCAAAACGGGCGTGGCTTCGCCCTTTTTCATTTCATTTGACTAGGATACTTTTAATGCCATAAGTCGAACAAAAATGTACAAATCCTTGTGAAATTTGGTAGGGGCTTAGATTCTAGCACGATAACTGTTTTCTGTGAAAAAGGGTGAAATCGCGCCTAGTTTTTATACACAGTCGATCGTCTGTCCTTCCGCTCGGCCGTTAACAGGATAACTTAAGCAAAATTCGATATATCTTTACCATACTCAGTTCACGTACTTATCTGAAGTCACTTTATCTTGGTATAAAAAATGGCCGAAATCCGACTATGACCACGCCCACTTTTTTGATATTGAAAATTACGAAAAATGAAAAAAATGCCATAATTCTATACCAACTACGAAAAACGGGATGAAACATGGTAATTGGATTGGTTTATTGACGCAAAATATAACTTGAAAAAAAAACTTTGAAAAATTAGGGTGAGACCTACCATTTAAGTAGAAGAAAATAAAAAAGTTCCGCAGGGCGAAATGAAAAGCCCTTGGAATCTTGGCAGGAATACTGTTCGTGGTATTACATGTATAAATAAATTAGCGGTACCCTACAGATGATGTTCTGGGTTACCCTCGTCCAAATTTTGGTCAATACCTCGATAACGCCTTCACATATAAAACTAAGGGCCACTCCCTTTTAAAACCTTCGTTGATAATTTGATACCCATATCGTACAAACACATTCTAGAGTCACCCCTGGTCCACCTTTATGGCGATATCCCGAAATGGCGTCCACCTATAGAACTATGGCGCACTTCCTCTTAAAATACTCTTTAATACCTTCCATTTGAAACCCATGTCATACAAACACATTCCAGGGTTACCCTAGGTTCATTTTGCTAAATGGTGATTTTCCCTTATTTTGTCTCCAAAGCTCTCAGCTGAGTATGTAATGTTCGGTTACACCCGAACTTAGCCTTCCTTACTTGTTTTTTTGTTTTTTTTTGGCCAGCGGTTTGTTAAGCGTCGAGATCTGAGACTGCTCAGCTACAGAAGAGATATCATCAGCCAAGCGAGAAATTTGCTCTTTACTGCGAAAATTGATTTAAAGTGTTTTTATACCTTTCAAGAAAATGAAATGGTATATTAATTTCGTCACGAAACCCAAAATTGTAAGTCCTTAAAGGAAAATAGATAGACGCATCATTAAGTATACCGAAATAATCAGGTTGAAGAGCTGAGTTGATTTAGCCATGTCCGTCTGTCCGTCTGTCCGTCTGTCCGTCTGTCCGTCTGTCTGTTTGTATGCAAACTAGTCCCTCAATTTTTGAGATATCTTGAAAAAATTTGGTGAGCGGGTGTATTTGGGTGTCCGATTAGACATTTGTCGGAACCGGTCGGATCGGACCACTATAGCATATATCCTCCATACAACCGATTTTTCAGAAAAAGAGGATTTTTGTAATATCTTACTCAATTTAACAAATTGAAGCTTCAAACTTCACCATATACTTTCGTATATTGCACATATTGTTGCCTGAAAAAATTGATGAGATCGGTCGTATATATAGTATATATCCCCCACAACCGATTGTTCAGATAAGAAACTTTTCGTAATTACTGCTCTATTTTACGAGCTAGAGGCTTCAAATTTCAACGAATGCTTACGTATATAGCATACATTGTTGTCTGAAAAAATCATACAGATCGGTGGTATATAGTATATATATGGTGGTATATAGTATATATGTATATATAGTATATATGTATATATAGTATATATATATTTTCGCAATTTTAGCCCCAGTTTAACAGCTATAAGCTTCAAATTTCACCGAACGCTTACGTATATGGCGTATATTGTTGTCTGAAAAAATCATAGAGATCGGTTGTATATATAGTATATATCTCATACAACCGATTGTTCAGATAAGAAACTTTTCGCAATTTCTACCCCATTTTAACAGCTATAAGCTTAAAGTTTCACCGATTGCTTACGTATATAGTATATATTGTTGTGTCAAAAAATCATAGAGATCGGTGATATATATAATATATATATGATGGTATATATAGTATATATATTTTTTTTTGCGATTTCGGCCCCATTTTAACAGCTAGAAGCTTCAAATTTCACCAAATGCTTACGTGTATAGCATATATTGATGTCTGAAAAAATCATTGAGATCGGTGGTATACATAGTATATATCTCATACAACCGATTGTTCAGATAAGAAACTTTGCGCAATTTCTGCCCCGTTTTAACAGCTAGAAGCTTCAAATTTCACCAAATGCTCACGTATATAGCATATATTGTTGTCTGAAAAAATCATAGAGATCGGTGGTATATATATTATATACTTCATATAAACTGTCCTTTTGCCCCTTTTTTACGGATAGGAGCTTCAAAATTCATCAAATTTCATCAAATAGTTACGTTTACTTCATATATTTTTGAAATACGTGATTCGTAGTCAGAGTTTTTACATGCAGACCACAAAAAACGTGAAGCTTTGCATCCTCACACAAAGTACCTACCTATTTTTATACCTTTCATGAAAATGAAATGGTATATTAAAATAAAAATTGTAAGTCCTTAAAGGAAAATAGATAGACCCACCATTAAGTATACCGAAATAATCAGGTTGAAGAGCTGAGTTGATTTAGCCATGTCCGTCTGTCTGTTTGTATGCAAACTAGTCCCTCAATTTTTGAGATATCTTGATAAAATTTGGTGAGCGGGTGTATTTGGGTGTCCGATTAGACATTTGTCGGAACCGACCGGATCGGACCACTATAGCATATATCCTCCATACAACCGATTTTTCAGAAAAAGAGGATTTTTGTAATATCTTACCCAATTTAACAGATTGAAGCTTCAAACTTCACCATATACTTTCGTATATTGCACATATTGTTGCCTGAAAAAATTGATGAGATCGGTCGTATATATAGTATATATCCCCCACAACCGATTGTTCAGATAAGGAACTTTTCGTAATTACTGCCCCATTTTAAGAGCTAGAGGCTTCAAATTTCAACGAATGCTTAGGTATATAGCATATATTGTTGTCTGAAAAAATCATAAAGATCGGTGGTATATATAGTATATATATGGTGGTATATATAGTATATATATATAGTATAAACTTTTCGCAATTTCTACCCCATTTTAACAGCTATAAGCTTCAAATTTCACCGATTGCTTACGTATATAGCATATATTGTTGTCTGAAAAAATCATAGAGATCGGTTGTATATATAGTATATATCTCATACAACCGATTGTTCAGATAAGAAACTTTCGCAATTTCTACCCCATTTTAAAAGCTATAAGCTTCAAATTTCACCGATTGCTTACGTATATAGCATATATTGTTGTCTGAAAAAACATAGAGATCGGTTGTATATATAGTATATATCTCATACAACCGATTGTTCAGATAAGAAACTTTTCGCAATTTCTACCCCATTTTAACAGCTAGAAGCTTCAAATTTCACCAAATGCTTACGTATATAGCATATATTGTTGTCTGAAAAAATCATAGAGATCGGTGGTATATATATTATATACTTCATATAAACTCTCATTTTTGCCCCTTTTTTACGGCTAGAAGCTTCAAAATTCATCAAATTTCATCAAATAGTTACGTTTACGTCATATATTTTTGAAATACGTGATTCGTAGTCATAGTTTTTACATGCAGACCACAAAAAACGTGCAGCTTTGCATCCTTACACAGATTACCTACCTATTTTTTATTTTATATTTATCTTAAAAATCGTTTAGATATGTTCAAATTTCACTAAATGCTTACGTGTATAGCATATATTGTTGTCTGAAAAAATCATTGAGATCGATGGTATATATAGTATATATCTCATACAACCGATTGTTCAGTTAAGAAACTTTGCGCAATTTCTGCCCCTTTTTAACAGCTAGACGCTTCAAATTTCACCATATGCTTACGTATATAGCATATATTGTTGTCTGAAAAAATCATAGAGATCGGTGGTATATATATTATATACCCCATATAAACTCTATTTTTGCCCCCTTTTTACGGCTAAAAGCTTCAAAATTCATCAAATTTCATCAAATAGTTACGTTTACGTCATATATTTTTGAAATACGTGATTCGTAGTCATAGTTTTTACATGCAGACCACAAAAAACGTGAAGCTTTGCATCCTCACACAGATTACCTACCTATTTTTTATTTTATATTTATCTTAAAAATTGTTTAGATATGTTCAAATTTCACTAAATGCTTACGTGTATAGCATATATTGTTGTCTGAGAAAATCATAGATACCGGTGGTATATATAGTATATATCCCATACAACCGATTGTTCAGATAAGAAACTTTGCGCAATTTCTTCCCCATTTTAACAGCTAGAAGCTTCAAATTTCACCAAATGCTTACGTATATAGCATATATTGTTGTCTGAAAAAATCATAGAGATCGGTGGTATATATATTATATACCCCATATAAACTCAATTTTTGCCCCCTTTTTACGGCTAGAAGCTTCAAAATTCATAAAATTTCATCAAATAGTTACGTTTACGTCATATATTGTTGAAATACGTGATTCGCAGTCATAGTTTTTACACCCAGACCACAAAAAACCAGAAACTTTGCATCCTCACACAAAGTACCTACCTGTTTTTTATTTTATATTTATCTTAAAAATCGTTAAGGTATGCAGATCTGTTCACTATATATTTCTTATCTTATACATCCGATTATTCGGAGATTACGAATGGGATAAGATTATTGTTCAGCCCCATTCATGAAAGGTATGAAGTCTTCGGCACAGCCGAA
Source organism: Eurosta solidaginis (assembly GCA_029619165.1). NCBI lineage: Eukaryota > Metazoa > Arthropoda > Insecta > Diptera > Tephritidae > Eurosta > Eurosta solidaginis. Next base: position 16,737 of record JARSSU010020783.1, on the reverse strand, counting down.
GACAGTCCCGTCCTTACTTGTTTCACTTAAGTTCGGTATTCTACATAGCTTTGCTTGCGATAAGCTGTTTACAATGCCGGTTGCTAATAAGTCAAAATCAAAATTCACCAACAATACGTTTGTAATTAACGACACATTTTCAGCTGCGTTTTGATGCACTTATATAAAGGAAGTGTTAAAAAAATTATATCCCCTTTTTATGTTCACGTTGACTTATCTTTCTTGTATCTCTTTTCGAAAGCGTCAATCATTAATTGTGTGACTAGTCAATTTCCAAGTTCTAATCCAGTTTAGAAATAGAGATAAATTTATAGCTAAAATTATTCCTTGAAGAACAGGACAAAAATATTGCGAGAAAAAAAATTAAAGCTTAAGTTAATAACCAGTCTGAACACCAGTGGAAACTTGAAAAATAATTCCCCGCGGTAGCAGCTCAAAACACATACAAAAAAAACAATTTATGACCAGGAAAAAAACACTGTTGCACCAAAAGACAATAACAAATTATTAGTAAAGTTATATGCTAAAACGGTCGCATTCTGCTGGCGGCAAGCTTGTTGTGCGGCATCTCGTGGCAATTTAATGATAAAAAAATAAATATCCCAAGAGTGAAAAAGGAAGTGACCAAGTTATGAAGTGAAGCAGAATAAACGAACAACACCTACAACCTTTGACCATTTTGGGACTTTGTTGTTTTTATAATTAATAAATTTGTAAAATAATATGAAAAAGTATGGTGCTAAACGACACCAACAAAAAAACCTAATTAGTTACCTTTTTTCCATCCCCATTTGAAAAAAAAGTGAAGTTAACTGCTGTTTTGCCAAGTTTGTACTTCTAAAAATACAAAATTATGTAAATACTTTTTATACTCAGCTGAGCAGAGCTTACAGAGTATATTAATTTAGTTCGCATAACGGCACCCCGTAACGACATAAAGTAATCGAGATAGATATGGACTTCTATATATCAAAATGATCTGGGCGAAAAAAGAAATTCATTTAGCCACGCCCGTCCGTCCATATGTCCGTAAATACGATAACTTCAGCAAATTTTGAGGTATCTTAATGAAATTTTGTACGTAAGTTCCTGGGCACTCATCTCAAATCGCTATTTATAATGAACGAAATCGGACTATAACCACGCCCACTTTTTCTATATCGAAAATTTCGAAAAACAGAAAACGTGCGATAATTCATTATCAAAGGCGGATAAAGCGATGAAAACTGGGTTGGGGGGTTGACCTTATGACGCAGAATAGAAAATTAGTAAAATATCGGACAATGGGCGTGGCACCGCCCACTTTTAAAAGTAGGTAATTTAAAAGTTATGCAAGCTGTAATTTGGCAGCTGAGTATGTAATGTTCGGTTAAACCCGAACATAGCCCTCCTTACTTGTTAGTTCTGGAGTTACTTTCCTTTAAAATTATATACACAGGTCAATCTCAATAAATCAGTTAACGTGCTTTCCTATTTTGCAGCCCTCACTTTCGCTGTTGAACCTAGCCACCTCTGTTATTTTATTACTTTTGATAATTTTTTGCTCATACATAAAACGCTATATTAGTTGAGATTTTGTGCAACATTAATATTTGTTTTCAAGCAGGCCGTAATTTTTTCGAAAGCGTGTACAGGATGAAACTATGTAATTAAAATAAACTATGTTACACCTAAGCGCTTTTCACTTCATTAAGCTTTGAAAATAGAAATGAGTAATTTAAAATACAAAAAAGAATATTCGTGTTTTGTCGGGTTTTAGAATTTGGGAAAATGTAATATTTTCTTGATGGGCCAAAATGATAGATAATTGACATACCTCCATCAGTATGACTTGGGATATGGGTCAGTAAAGCAGAGCTGTAAGATTTATGAAAACATATGGTTTGCCAAGTGGTGTTTTATACTAATAGCCATTCTTCTCCGTAGGAAATTTATGAAAAAATTTATGGACGTTATACGGGGTTGCCTGGGTGTAGTGACCAGGTGGTCTGATTCATGCGACGTAGCTGTCAATCCTAGAAAAACGGAGCTGTGTATGCAGAGGTACATGATTCTTGAATTTGGGAAGTGCCGCTGGTGCTGTCTGACAAGGTTAAATACTTTGGGTCATTTTTGCTGCAAGACGTCATGCAGCTTAATGTAGAGGATATCTCGCATTGCTGTCGAGAGGTGACTGGCAAATGCAGGGGCTCACTGGACTCTCCTCTATAGCGTTGTATGAGCCCTTTACACTTCGTATAGACTCAAAAGCATGGAAACGGTGCAGCGATTGGCTGTGTTTGGAATAAGCGGGTCCATTCGTACTACACCTACACTGGCACTTAACCCAATGTTGAATCTATAGCCCGCCGATATCATGGTCTAAATGATAAGCTTGTTAATTACGGGCGTTCTAGAATTCTGGTCGCTTTCAACTGCATCCCTGGCATGATATACTTCTATGCGCCAGAATCTGGTGACCCTGTTAACGGGTAGATCCACCCGGAAAGCGGTAGCAGCTGTAAAATTCAGACTGCCCAACTACTGCAATGTCTTCCTGGCAAAACCCACCGTTATGAAGGATGCGGTTGTTGGAATGAAATTCAATTCTGCCAATATTAGAGAACTTACGCTCTTTAAGGGTGATCTGAGAAGAAGGCGGGAAGCAAAATGCAACTGCCAACTTTCTGAAATTGATTGGATCTCGATCTGCATGACACATATATCAACTAAATTACGATTAAAAAACTAAAAAGAAAGCCCCATTTTTCAAATAAATATAGTCCATCCAGGGTATTTGCTTTAAGTATGCCAAATTCAATTAAAATCCGTTCAGTCATTCTTGTCTTGGCGACGGAAACAGCAGAAGGATATCTTATCTCTTAAAATCTCCAGGTGACAAACAAGAAAAGTGACTGGCATGATTTGTGGGACAGCCAAAATCGATTAAACCGTTAAGCGCCATATACATAAATCAGTAATTTGAGAGTTAAAATGTTATGGATTACAATTGAGGGCTGAGCCTAAATGATAAAATGTTGCCAAGTGTTTGAAGCAATGAAATGAAAAGCATCCCAAACTGCATAAATATTACTAAGGCCGGACATAAAATGATGGATGCTATTCAAAGCTGTGCAAAGCTTGAGAGATGACATGACATGCTTGAATAACTATCAAAAATCTTACAAATAGCTTTTTTTTATTTATTCTGCCTGCTTTTTCATTTTCTACTTTTTATACTCAGCTGAGCAGAGCTCACAGAGTATATTAATTTTGTTCGCATAACGGTAATCCGTAACGGCATAAACTAATCCAGATAGATATAGACTTCTTTATGTCAAAATGATCTGGGCGAACAAAGAAATTCATTTAGCCATGTCCGTCCATCCGCCTGTCCGAAAACACGATAACTTAAGTAAATTTAGAGGTATCTTGGTATGTAAGAGAGGAAATTTGGTATGTAAGTTCCTGGGCACTCATCTCAGATCGCTATTTAAAATGAACGAAATCGGAGATAACCACGTCCACTTTTGCGATATCGAAAATTTCGAAAAACCGTAAAAGTGCGATAATTCATTACCAAAGGCAGATAAAGCGATGAAACTTGATAGGTGGGTTGTCCTTATGATGCAGAATAGAAAATTAGTAAAATTTTGGCAATGGGCGTAGCACCGCCCACTTTTAAAAGAAGGTAATTTAAAAGTTTTGCAAGCTGTAATTTGGCAGTCGTTGAAGATATCATGATGAAATTTGGCAAGAACTTTACTCCTGTTACTATATGTGTGCTAAATGAAAATTAGTAAAATCGGATAACGAACACATCCACTTTAAAAAAAAATGTAAAGTCAAATTTTAACAAAAAATCGAATATCTTTACTGTATATAACATGATACAAAAAATGAAGGTAGTTCCATTTAGTGTGACATTAGCCACTTGACTTTTGCGGGGACAATGACAATTTCACCAAAAACAAGCTGCCAGATTGAAAAATTTTACGAATTTTTCTAATTTTGACGGATTTTATATTAACCGATACGACGAAATTACTTTCATAGTTATTTTAAATAAAAAGAAAAGAAAAAAATGACCCGCATGCATTGGAAGTATTTTAATACGAAATACCAGCCTAGAAAAGAAGGTTTTTAATAAGTTTTTCGAGCTCCCGAAAATTTCTTTGGTAGAAGAAACATGGTTTGAAATATACAAAGCAAGGGAACATAGCCTTATTAAGTGTCCGTACGTTTGCTCAGAACTTGTTGACAAAACATACACGTTTGTCAATTGATTGCCCAAAGGAGGTCCTTTTAAACCTACACCTCAATTTCTAAAGAGTTTTAACACACTTAAACGCAATTTTTATGAAATTGAATGTTGATAAATTGGCTACAAGTCCACATTTTTTATTTATTGTGTAATTCAAGCGCAGCGCTTGAGGAGGGAATTGTTAAACCATTTTTAGGGAGAAAATTGCCCTGTAGCTCTGCAGGTTAGCCACGAGTTATGAGAGTTCTTTTGCGCATTGTACCAGGGGACACTTTGGGGCAAGCCCCACCTATACACATTCTGTGCCCTTTTAGCATTGACAAGGATGTAGCGTCCCACAAACTTTACAAATTAAACACCTACCACTCATTGCAGACTTTGGAGCTACACTTTTTTTCAACATGCCTTGAGAAATATCCACTCTAGAGGCATGATAATAGGGCCATGCTAGAACAACAGGATATTTCGTGTATTTTTTTCTGTCTAGTGGTCAAGCTGCCATAAAGATATGAGCCATTGAGCAATGTACGAGTCATTATCCACTATTTTTCAATAAAATTACATGTTTTACTGCATGCTGAATAGATATGTATGCACAAAAATCATGCTAAAGCATATTATTATTGTCGCAGATGACCATTTCGTTTTCATACTGAAGGAAATTTCCATTCCGAAAACCCACAATTTCACCTTAAGCAGTAACGGTATGGCGACGCTTCTAGCAAAACAACAAACATTATGAAACTTCAAAAATCCCCAAATACGTCAAAAATTTTGAGTGGAACTACCTTCTTTTTTATACCATGGTATATAAGTAAATTATGTCAACATTCAACTCCAGTAATGATGGTGCAACAAAATACAAAAACAAAAGAAAATTTCAAAATGGGCGTAGCTCCGCCTTTTTTCATTTAATTCGTCTAGAATAATTTTAATGCCATAAGTCGAACAAAAATTTACCAATCCTTGTGAAATTTGGTAGGGGCATAGATTCTATGACGGTAACTGTTTTCTGTGAAAATATGCGAAATCGGTTGAGGCCATGCCCAGTTTTTAAACACAGTCGACCGTCTGTCCTTCTTCTCTACGTAACTTAGTTCGCGTACTTATCTGAACTCACTTTATCTTGGTATTAAAAATGGGCGAAATTCTACTATGACCACACCCACTTATTCGATATCGAAAATTTCGAAAAATGAAAAAATGCCATAATTCTATACCAAATACGAAAAAAGGGAAGAAACATTAGGGGGACTCATGAAAGCATATAAACTTATAAGGTGTTAAATTATATCCATTTACACACCTAGTAATACTCTTGATAAACTTGATTGTTTATCAGCTGTATTATTACCAAACAAAATTTTTTTGATTGTTATACAAATTAAAAAATGCCAAGAGTAAGTGAAATTTCAAAACTAAAACGCCTTTACTTGCTGATGTTGAAGATTTCTAATGAAAATGCCTGCTGTAATGTCTGCAAGGTTGCATTCCTTTGAGTTTACCGCGTTTACACAATGAAATGTGCGCGTAAATTTATACAAATTGTGTAAATGATTTTTCATACAAAATTTGACAGCTCGATTACGCACTAGATAAATTTATACGTTTACACACTTTACAAGGCATTTATACGGTTACATGAGTCCCCCTATTGTGATTGGATTGGTTTTTTGACGCAAAATATAGCTTTGGAAAAAACTTTGTAAAATGGGCCTGGTCCACATTTTGGTCGATATCTCGAAAATGCTTTCACATATACAACTAAGGACCACTCCCTTTTAAAACCCTCATTAATACCTTTAATTTGATACCAATATCGTACAAACACATTATAGAGTCACCCTGGTCCACCTTTATGGCGATATCTCGAAAAGGCATCCACCTATAGAACTAAGGCCCACTCCCCTTTAAAATACTCATTAACACCTTTCATTTGATCTCCATATCGTACAAACACATTCTAGAGTCACCCCTCGTCTGCCTTTATGGCGATATCTCGAAAAGGCGTCCACCTATAGATATAGAACTATGGCCCACTCCCTTCTAAAATACTCTTTAAAACCTTCCATTTTTGATTCCTATGTCATAAAAACACATTCCAGTGTTACCCTAGGTTCATTTTCTACATGGTGATTTTCCCTTATTTTGTCTCCAAAGCTCTCAGCTGAGTATGTAATGTTCGGTTCCACTTGAACTTAGCCTTCATTACTTGTTTTATGTGAAATAATTTTCATAGTATGATAAAGATTCATCTAATTGCCATATAAAGTCTCACTGTGGTTGCTTGAGTGGAATGAAATTACAACACTGGCGACAGGAAATAATTGAAAATACAATAATCTGCCGAAAACACCAATAGGTCAGCTTTGCTAGCGAAGTAGGAAGAAATATAACACTGAATCGTCGTTGGGAAGCAATGAACGGACATTAAATGACGCGAAGCATGGACATTTACCATGATTAGATAAATGATGATTATACACATATTATTTGCGCATGTGGTAGTGTAGATTGTTTCGTTTAGTGAACACAGAATTTAAGTTGCTTAAACTTGTTATGGTAGGACAAAATGAAATTAGTTAAATGCGTAGGTTTAGTGCTTAGGCATTCGTTAGTATCCTTTATGTGTGCTTTTATTGATGGCTCATCTGATGTTGATGATTATAGGGATAATGATGATTCTGACAGTGAAGATAATTGTGATGATAGTCTAATGACAATAGCGCTTGTATTCTCTGAATGTCTAATGAAGGTCTCTTTGTTTAATGTTATGTTTGGATGTTTATCTTTCTGTCGCGACGCAAAACTTAATTTTGTGGTATTGAGTTCTTTCAATTAAATACTACGTCGAAAGCCGTGAGCAAAAGTTATTAATTCCAAGTCAGTAGCTTTCAAGATGGTATCCTAAAATATTTTTGGTGATTCGCATTGAAAATTAAGAAGTCCTCTTAACCTTCATAAAATCTTCAACATAGCGTCACTAAAGTTGTTCGGGTCAAATTTAGTTCCAGTAGTAAATGGCTTAAACTTAATGTAACAAATAAGCATGTTTTATTACAGGCGTTAAAGATAGTAGAAAGACATTAATGAGATCCATGAGCAAAGAATTCTGCCCGGAAAAACAAAAAATATAGTATGTTTATAATGGGTAAAGTTTGCCCCAAAGGCCAAATTTGTAAATACCTATAGGCTCATTCCATTTCAAGACACCCGGTCCGCGCAGGACATGATTTTTGATTTCGATGAAATTTTAATATGTTGTTCTTTGGTCAAAATAATGAAACACGTATTTTTTTGCTTAAAAAAAATTTTTTTTCGGATTTATCGGCAATTGAATTCGATAAAATGCTATTGATATTGTAACGAATTTACTGCAATTCCCCTTATTTGCAACCTCTGCTAACGTTCGAATCACTAAACTGTTGAATAAATAACTCCACTATTCAATAATGCAAAATGGCCTTTATTAAAGTACTTCAGAATAACACTACTATTGCTCGCCAGATAGCGTCTTAAGTCAAACTGATTGTCGTGCCTCTACTGTTGCTGCCTTTTATACTGTCTGATTTCCTCGTTGCATATTTCTAGGCTTTTCTATTTCCAGAACTTACTAGTTAGTTATCAGCTATAAAATTACTCAGCTGTAACTACAGATGCATGATTTTATAGCTTCTCTCAAACCCCATGCGCTTGTATGTGTGAGCGACACTTGCGCAACCATTGCATACTTTCGGGAGTATCTCAGATTTATGCATGTGGTTGTGCGTTGTTTCTCCGCTGTGTGTACGTACATATGTGTAGACATAATGATTGAATTATTGATGTGCATACAAGTCACTGCTTAGCATCGGCTTAAAGATGATAGTATCCCTTAGTGCTGCTAATATTCGTTACAATATTTTATTCACCTATTTTTTCAACTGTCAATAACTTTGTCAAACATTGACCGATTCTCATGATTTTTTTTGAAATGTTCGTTGTTACTTTTACTTTTATATACATTAATAAACAATAGCATATAGTTTAAACAAACATTTTTTTTTAGTATTTAGTAAAAATGTATGACTTTTTTCAAAAATTAATTTCTCAAAAAAGTTATGTTTTTTTGTTTAAACTTTTTCTATATTGAGCGAACAGTTCATATTTCAACTTCGCCAAATGCCTGTTAGCCAAAACTCGTTGTTTTCGAGATATGAATTTTTGAATATTAATTAAAAATCATGAGAATCGGTCAATTTTTGACAAAGTTATTGACAGTTGAAAAAATAGATGAATAAAATATTAAAATATCAATTGCATTTGATTGAATTCAATTGCCGATAAATCCGAAAAAAATTTGTTTGAGGCAAAAAAAAACACGTGTTAAATTATTTTGACCAAAGAACAACATATTAAAATTTCATTGAAATCAAAAATCATGTCCTGCGAGGACCGGTGTCTTGAAATGGAATGAGCCTATCGAATAAAAGTCTTAAATATTTGAGCGCAAAACTACTAACACCTTCTTTCTAAAAAATAGAAAAGACATAACATAATAAAAAATTAAAACAATTAACCAAAAGTTTTTCCGGAAAAGACGATTTTTTTTCTAAAATGTGCCAAATTCGACCCTAAGATCGAATGAGGTTAATGAAAAGAAAAATTATCAAAGAGGTCGTCGAACAAAGGGTTATATTAATTTCAGTTAAAGTAAACAATATTAAATAAACACCACAATGATTTGTGAACTTAATGTTAACCGAATTCTGAAATTCGTTAATAGGATTGTTGTGCCAAGAATTTTGCCCAGAGAAACAAAAATATAACTGTGTCTATTACAGGTCAAATTTGACCATAGAAAAGATAGAAATTTATGAGACCAAAACCACTTATATCTTTTAGTTTCTAAAATTAAATAATGTTTCTTAATTTCTGCCCTTGGTATTTTATAAATATGTTTAAATATTAAGTCGTTGAATATGATTATTGTGAGCAATCTGATTACTTTACAATAAGATCTTTATTATATATCACGAAATACCCCCTTCGATTACTCTATAACCTTTTCCATGGTCTTGCTGATCAAATTAGTCAAAAGGCATGGGACTAAAAAAGCATTAAAGATAACATGAAATTATTTATTGGATCAAGTAACGCTAAAAACCATTAAAAACATTTAAGCTCCAGTCATATATTACCTAAAGTTGAAAGCTAACATAATTCTCAAGTCTCATGCGTTGTTTCTCAACAGTCGCTCAAGTTGAGGATCATAGCCTCCTCAACAAAATGCACATTTTATGTTTCTCAAGTGGAGAAAAAAATAATTTCCAACTTGTATCCGTGCTTCGGCATATTCGAACATTCTAGAGTAGAAATCGTTTGCGTTAAAACATCTCAAATTTTATTTGCTCTGCTTCTCCAAATGTCGACTGTTAGGTTAGTATTTTTTATTTTGTGACAGAATTTAGCAGAATTTCCCTTCTTATCATATTTTTTTTAGTACAACCGTAATAGTGCTAGAATAATAATGTGGTCTTTATCCCATTACTTTGTGTGCTCTATTTTTCTTTGTCCACTCTTAATTCAATTATGTTCTGCTTAAATGAAATCAAAACTTTTCCTAAGCCTTCCGTAACTCATTAATGTCCTTTGTTGTTTTGTCAAATCGTCATGGGACTCACCATGCCTTTCGTTAGTTTTCTTCTTTTTTTAATGTTTATACAAATTGCAGTAGTTAATGAGCGCTAATTTTTTGATATCACGCCGTTGATTTTCTTGTATTTTCTTTCCTTAATAGTTTTCTTGCCGCAGTTATGATGTGGTTGTAGACGCCTACCAAAGGCAACATCAAATATTTAGAAAAAAGTTTTCTCAATAAGAACAAAAACTTCTTATCAGGGTCGCTTCTCGGAAGTCATTTGGCAAAAACTCCGAGTTTATTTCTGCCATGAAAGGCCTTGCCGTGAAAATCTATCCAATTTGCAGATGCCTTTCGGAGTCGGCATAAAGCATGCAGGTTCCGTCCCACCAAATTGTAGGGAAAAGTGGAAACGAACTTCGGCCTAAATTCCCTCCGAGGTAAGTCGCGCGAAGTATTTTATTTATTTCTTTTCATTTCTGCTTCTTCTTGTATTTTTTTATTTTGGGAGTCTTCTATCCTAAATACTCAATTGACCGCCATTTCTTTCTTTTTATCTCATTTCATTAAATTTTAATTTTGTATCGTTGCTTTTAAGTTGTTGTGAAAATAACCTAAATTTGTTAAACTTGCGCTTACTTGTCTCGCTCATATCCTCTTTTGGGTTCGAAATTTCATTGATGCTTAGCTCTTTGTTGTTGTTGTTGTTATCGCTGAAGTGCTTGTTCGTCACTTATTATCCTGATGATGACCATTGTTCTCATGTTTTTGCTGTCATGTCGCGTCAGCATGAAAATGTCATTTGAGCAACCACTTTTTGTTGTAGTTAATGTTTCGTAAATGGGACATGATGAAATGAATGAGATAACTTGAATGAAAAATAAAAAAAAAGTTTATTTGTGTTTTAGTTTATATTAAATTTTATTCATATCTCGAGTATTTGCAAGTGGCGTGCGGTATGTTTTTCTGGGCTATTTGAGGAATAGAATAAATGTTTTGGGAGATTTGGTATCGTTCAGGTCAGCTTTATGTGGTGGTGCTCTGAACGAATAAAATTAAGAAATTATTCTATTTGAACAAAATTATTCATTAAAATCTCGCTTGCCCTTAAAAAATGGATCAACTTGTTAAGCCGTTAATGCTGCTGCTAATGTATATGCTTACTAACCCTTTTCTTGCTTTTGTTGAAGAAATCAGTTCTATGATTGGTCTAAATGATGTCTAAGGTCTTATTAAGTTGAACATAGTCGTCTGAAACATTATTTTAGCTGGCGCACGACTTCGAATTATACAGCAAATGAATAACCCATGGGGGTGGGATCAACCGCAACGATGTGCGCATCCGCATTACGCGCGTATTTTTTGCAGAGTCTTGTAAAGCAGGAGTTTGTTTAGTGTCGAAATCTAAAACTGCTTAGCTATAGAGAAAACTCGTATGCTATGTAAAAAATACAAGACTATAGATAGACACACATATATATTACCGTGGTGTGGGATTGACGTGCTCGCCTACTACACCGAAGACCCCGAGTTCAAGGTCTGGAAAAAGCAACATTAAAATCTTTAGAAAAATTATTTTTCAATTATAAAAATAAATTTCTAGCAGCGTCGCCCCTCCGCAGTGGCCGATCTGTGGGAAAAATTAGAAGAGATGGTCGCTCTGAATCTCCTCGGGGAATTAATAGATTGTTGAATGACGAAAGAAAATGTATTATTGTGAACAAATCGACTGCTGATTGTTGATGAAATTTGTAGTAGATATACCAATAACAACGAAGAAGAGCTTGTAGGTGTTAAGGGAGTAAAGAAGAGATTTATTAATGATGAAAAGTGAGACCGAAATGTCAAATGCTGTAGAGGAGAGTTATTATTTTGAAACGAACTTCGAAAAGGCTTATTGAATTCAAAATGAGTTCTACACTGTTTTCGGAGAAGATGTGCAAAATGTCCCGACGGCCGGGAGGGAACAATAACTTCGTAAAGATCTATCCTCGCACGATTTATAAGATGTACAATTTTGTATATTATCAACGTACATCAGAGTTTTCTAAACTTTGTGAGGTACATATATCTTGTACGAAGAGAAAGAACAGAATAATAAAAAGTTGAATCTTGAATACTTACATACATTTCAATTACAATTTATTTAAATGCTTTTGTTTAACATTATGGTGGACGTATTGATATGACTAATTATTATTATCTTCAAAATCAAATCTTTAATTGGTTCAACTATTTGCGAAACTTTGTTATTCAGTAGATTATTCACATACAACGTAAATAAAAGTTTGTTTCTATTATATTCTTATGCATTTTTCGACTTGTTGCTAACCACAATAATATCTTCCGGTATGTTTGCAAATAAAACTAACTAAAAGTATGTTACTCAAGAAATAAACAATACTAGATAAAGTAAAGCAGGCTAGAGTCACCACAACTAACTTCCTGGCACATACGCCAACAAATATGTGGTTTCGAATGACAATGAGGCTAAAAATCGTAGGACTGAGTAAAAAAACAGTAGAGGAGAAAAAAATAAAACACTTTAAAGCAATACAGCTCACCAATAAATGGGAATTGTTGATAAAAATATTACAGAAAAGAGTAATCTGGCTGTAGTCGAAATTGACCTTTAGAATGTTATTTGTGGTTAGCCTTCAGGGTAAAACTACGACTTATGGAAGTGGTGGGCCACATTGTGTTTGCCTACCCTGACAATATTTATGTTATTATGCAGGGGAAATTTTCTCAAACTCCTTGGCAATCAAGTCTAGTATCTGGGAGTAACTCTGAATAGAAAACTACTCTCTAGTGTCAATTTAGCAGAGCGAGTAAAAAAAGCAACAACCATTCGACTGCATGGTGTTCTAGTTTGGTGGCATGCGCTTACAAAGGCTTCGAACTTCACACGTTTTCAAAAGACCAGGAGGAGTTCGGAGTTCTGCATTAGCGGTGCTTTTGTCCCCACTCTGACGAAGGCACTCAACGCTACGCTGCGCCTACCTTTACTAGGTTTGGTGGCGAAGGAAATATGTAGCTGTTATCGCAGCCCTGTGAATTTGAGAAAACGACAGATGGATGGATGGAGGAAGTGGTCATGCTAGCATATCGAGCATCAATGCTTTAATTTCAATTTCAATAATAACTGATAAATTTTTGATTATTTTCTCGTACAACCAGGCTGCGATAAAGGATTTTGATTCGATGTATATTGGAATGATTTTCCGTCATCCCTTGTCAAGACAAACCGGTTTCGGCGTTGTGCCATCATCAGCTTTGGACTCGTGTGGTTACAACACACTGAATATCGCAAATGGCCTACAAATTCTTTATTAACCTTATATGGGTATTAGCCTTACGTGTAAATGGACACAGGGTTATTGAAGACAACTGTAGAGCCCCTCGTTCGACCGTCCAAATCCTTCCCGAAAATTTTTTGTGCACTAACGCTATTTTTATTCTGAATAAGTGGGGGCTATCGCCCTTGGTAAAACTTCTCACTGCTCACTGTTTGATATGTATTAACGCCGCTAGAATGAGTATCGAAACTTACGATTACTACCGCAACTGCAGATGTATTGGAGAGGATGAAAGCTGCAGCATCTGCGGTGAAACTGTCCGACATTAGGTAGGATGAGGTTGGATCCTCTCGGCTGGCCGTTTTTCAACTGTCTTGTAGAGGTATCAAATCTAGAAATAAAGCAACACTTTAGTTTATTTGTACAGTAAGAGTTATATATCGCTTCAAGGCATCACAATGGGCCCTTTGGTGCCTAGGTTTCGGCACATCCTTTTAACCTAGTCTTACCGAGCCTACCCTCAAATACTTCCTGAAGTACTAAGAGCGTAAACCTAAGTTTATTGGAACATTTTTCCCCTATTTCTGGAGAAAGTCCCTTTTTAGGCCTACATTTTTTATCGAACCGATACACACACAAACAGGCGTTCAATTAGCAATCCGTTCACGAAAAAACGAATACAACTGCAAGTTGGTAATATCACAAAGTAGATTCTCTTATAGGCCGCGATACGGTATTTGTAGCACCTGCATAGGACTAAAGTTCAACAATGAAATAAAGTGCGTTGAGCACGAGAAATTTGCAGGCCGAGTCAAATACAAAAGCTAAATAATAAAGTAGTGGATATTGGGAGACATAAGGGAGCAAAGTCTGCAAACCAAGAGAAGTGTATATGGAGCAGAAGAGATGCATAACATTTTTAGCAAGCGGAGTAGATCTACAAGTCACAAGAGTCGCAAACACAATCAAGCGCTATTGTGCAAGATAGTTCAGCCAAGCTAAAAATGAGAGTTGGCAATAGTTGCATATAATGTGACAAAGAAAGTTTGTTAGAGCTTTTTGGGTACACTCGGCATACACATATATACACGCGTACAAGTATGAGTATGCAGAAGGTAGCAGAGCCCAAATGGGAACCAATTTAAAGTATTAACAACCTACGGAAAAGTTTACAATTTCACAATAAGTTTTATCAAATTGCCAAGCCAACATATTCATGATATTGTATTATATGCACTAGTGGCTGTTGCATATTCAAGTAAACATGCACATGAATAAACAGCAAAATTTACGCATACAAAATACTTACAAGTATGTACTCTGAAAAGTTGTGCGTGCAACAAGTGCAACATAGCTTTGGCACGAGCAATTTATATATATCAACATTTTTTTGTTGCTTATAAAGTGGCAGCGCTAGAAGGTAATTTATAGAAAATTATAAAATATGACAGAAAGTATGGCATTAAGGTAAGGAGTAAATAAACCCGGGACACTAACTTATGGTGATTGTTGACAGAAATAGCTCTTTAAGCACAATTTTCAGAAGTTATTCTTAGTCAGGCCGTTTTAAACCTTTTTGCAAAAGTTTTGTGTTGAGACGAATCGTTGAAGCCGTAATAAAGCTGGTTAAATGCAAAAATCTCATGTTTTTAAAAGACGGGTGAATTATAACGCAGTTCATTCGAAATTTCGGGGAATTTACTTGTCAAAAAAATACAGAATGTGGAGTGCGAAGGGCATCGTAGAAACTGAAGTAAGTCGAAAAACCCAATTTTTCAAAAGAGAATGTAAGCATATGGTAAGTGGAAGCGTAAGCGTGTTCTTTGGGTGTGGTATTCTAGATCTGGAAATACAGATTGTAAGCGTACATGTAGTCACTACATTGTAGCATTATCTGAAAACAATGCAAGTGGTATGGTTTATACGACAGAAGCGGTTATATAACGGTTTGTTATCAATGAGTTATCGGTCTCTTATCGCGGTTACGGCCGTTTTGTGTGTGCTGTTGTCGACAAGTTATGCGTTTGTTAACTAAGTGCTATAAATTGCAATCACTCACAGATGTTACCGATGGGTATGGATTTTATATAGACAAATTATAGATTTGTTATCGAAAAGTTATCAATTATTATCGAAAAGTTATAGATATTTATTATGTTATAATAAACAAAAAGTTATTAAAGTATTTTCGAAAAGTTATCAATTAGTGTTAAGAGCGTAACGAATTTGTTAGAGGCATGTATCGACTTACTATCGAAAAGTGATCGATACTCTTTTCGAAAAGTTATCGCTGTCTACTCGAAAAGTTGTTGATTTATATCGAAAGTTTCCGACTATTTATCGAAAGCTTATTAATATCGTATTGAAAAGCAATCGATTTGTTACCAAAGATTACCGTTTTGTTCTCGGAGTGCTTCCAGTTTTTTATTGGAGTGTTATTTATCGACTTACTATCGAAAAGCTATCGATTTTTTCATCGTAACTTAGCGGCTTGTTATCAAAAATTGTCGACTTATTCGAGAAGTGTTACATGTTTGTTATCGGTGTGCTATCGATGATGTCATTGACGGCTTTTTATGAAACATATACTGATAAAACTTCAATATAAAATAGATGATCTGTTACGAGTCGATAGCAAGCCGATAAGAAACCGATGATTCGCCGATAACAAACCAATAACAAATCGATAACTCGACGATAACAACTCACTTTCGATAATAAGCCGATTATAAAAAATAATTTGTCGAGTCTCTTCTATGATGATGCTGATACCTGTGTTCACTTCACAGAACTTCAGAAAGTTTTGGTACTCACGCCGTTTTTTATCAAACTTATCTCTTAATTCGAGAAAGTAAGCTGTCACAACAACTTTTATTTCTACTTTTAATTATAATACTTATAGCTTTAATTCTTATAGTGACATGTTTAAAAATTTCAAAAATCGAATACAATGATGTCTTTCAAATGCGTCTACCATTAATCACAACTTGAGACCCATTAGTGTCTTCCTAGTAACATATCGGAGCAAAGCTGCACAGAAATACTCAAAGTATATTAGAGGCAGTTCTACATAAGTAAATGTAAATATCTTCTTCCTTTTAACTTCAACTTTTTATAAAGTGTAGAAGAAGCAGAAGCCTTTAACAGAAAATTTAAGCCCAAATAAATTCTCCATCGCTTTATGTCATAATCTAACAAGAAATGTTAAGTGAAAAACATACAACTTTACGCATAAGAACAACAATTACGTATGCAACGGCATGTTGCAAATGTGCACTGTGGCGTAAAACCAACATAGGCCCTCATCATAAATAGAGAAAACATACACAGGTTGATTCAACCACCCAAATCAGACAGACATGCCAACTTACGTACATACATCAGTTGGCTGTCATTAATGCTGGGGTCGATACGTCCCACACAGCACATTGCTCAAATGAGTGAGTAAATGAAAAGGTGGGGCGTTGCAAGTACATTTAACATTTAACCTTTTTTATGAGCTTCAAAACAATTGCACACATGTCGCGACGACGACTTTCCAAGTGAAATCATTAAAATGTATAAGTATGTAAATA
>JARSSU010020782.1:0-10205 GCA_029619165.1 Eurosta solidaginis | reverse complement strand
AAATATTCAAACTACACATATATTACGGAAAGCTGAGATTCCCATTCAAACGATTTAAAAAAATTAAACAAATTTTCGGTGCCACTTTTTTAGCAACCTATCGTTCGTTAAGGAGCAGTGTGTATGTGAATTAAACTAAGGGTATGTTTGTCCTGAATAAGTGTATCGAGTCAGAAACTAGTTTAGCTTCGAAATCGAAAAACTAATATTATATTTATTTACAAACCTACATGAAGAGTGAAATTCCCAAGTTCATCTTACGCCCTTATTTTAATTATTAAAGTGAGAACAAAATTTTGTGAAAAAGTGCTAGTATACATTGTTCTGAATTTTAACTGCTATGAATACGCAATTTATTGCATTCGATGGTAAAGTACGTTACGTTACTATTCTTTTGCAGGTAGGTTGAAATGGCCGGTCCGTGGGGACCTAACATAGGCTGAATGAGCCCATAGCGTCATCATTTCTGCTCTCATTTTGCAGGTAACGATATTCAGAAATTTTGGCAAGGCTGGAATATAGGCGTCGTCGACGACGCTATGAAAGCTTTGTCCGTATTACGTTTTACAATCATTTGTCATTAATCCGATTCATTATTTAAGAACGTTATGATTTAAAAATGAGTTTCGATCAGGGTTACGGGCCCTTCTAAATAATTTCTTCATTCCAAACGACTTTTTGATATTGATGGATTAGGATATGTTTTCGGAACATGGTGGTAAAGAAAAAAAAATTGTGTAATAAATTAAATACTACTACCTCCGAAAGAAACTATGAAAAGCAGCAAACTCCCTGTATTTTAAATATATTTTGAAGGTAATTCTCTACGACAGCATGACACTGGTAATACGCGTCCAAAAGTATCGAGAGAGGTGTCAAAAGACGCATAGTGACCTCGACAACAATAATGGAAGGCGGAAAACAAAAATGTTAGCTCATTCAAAGATACTTGCAAAGAAAATTTTCATGGGGTTGTTGCAATTTTGATGACTTTGTATTACCCACAAAAAAATTGTGAACATAAGTGTTTTGTGCGGATATAGTTTTGGTCTCCAAACCGGTGTTGGACCCACCCAGGGTAATCTTTTATTAGCGCGGCCGAAGGCCGCAATGCAGCAAGGTGTTCTGCGCAAAAATTCTATGAATCCCACTCCCGGTTTCGGAGCACTCCGGGGTAATTTTCCGGGTTTTCGTTAATATCTTTTGAACGAGCTAAATTTTTTTATTTTCCGCCTTCGGATTATTGTTTTCGAAGTCAATACGCGTATTTTGACACCTCTCTCGACATTTTTGGATGCGGTTTACCAGTGTCATGCTGTCGTATAGAATTACCATTTTAAAATTTATAATATTTAATGCCATTTTCATTCAACTGAGTTTTTTTAGTTCCACTGTAAAATTTTGTGTTTTGTTTGAATTAGGGGATTTTACCGCGTCGGGCACGATGTGTACTTTAAAAGTGCAAATGTCAAGTCCACGATGCCATGAAGCAGTTTCAACTTTACATATTAATTTTTGGCGGCATTGTTGGTTGCAACATACGATACCAAGTTTCAAAGCATGGTTAATTTGACATATGCATAATACATGCATGTGTATTATGTGAGTGATTTGAAATGTACAAAAAATTTAAGTTTGGGTATTTTAAAATTACTCTATGATAATTTGGTTTGATGAATGTGAATTGAAATCTTATTATCGATTTTACTGAAACTCCGCCTGCATTTCTGTCTTGATATCTGCTAAATACTAGTACGAATTAAATCCCATTGTGCTAACACTGCTGTTGTCCAAAGGTCACTGGTGCATTTTAGTAGTGTGATGCCCCATGCTCAGGCCCAAGTTCATATGGTGAGTATTATGGAGTTGCTGCGCTGCTTGCGCATGATTATGATTACTATTCGCACTGTTATTGTTACTCTGCTGCGCGGCTTGACGTTGCGAGTTTTTCTTATTTTTCATACGACGATTCTGGAACCAAATTTTTACCTACAAGGTCATTTTAAATATTTACAAATGAGTTAGTGTTAAAATATGGATAATTTGATGCCTTTTATACCTGCCGTTCCGTAAGATTCAAGTTCCTTGCCAATTCCCAACGCTTTTGTTTTGAGACATATGCGTTATAGAGGAACTCCTTCTCTAATTCGAGTGTTTGAAATTTAGAGTACGGTTTGCGCTTTTTTCGAACAGAAACTTGACCAGTCCATTCATGTAACGGATTCGTTGGCGTACAAGGTCCTACAGTACCAACAGGAATTCCAGTAGCTCCGCCTGGAATATAACATAATAAATCGATATAACAGCATCTTAGTATCTCGATTTTCAACATTGATATTCTGTCATACATAACTCGAGTTCGGTTATTTTAATAAAAGCGATTCGAATACCAACTTATACATACATATGTATAACAAAATGTTTCAAAAATGAATCTATGACTTGCAGCAGTTTTCACAACTTTTAAATTTTTAGCACCAAGTTTAAACTCTTGGGGTGTGCTTTAAAACCAGACGTGTATACAAGTTTCTATTTTTAGATTATTGAAATTTTTTTTGGTTTTGTTTCAACCCTAGAACTGGCTACAAGGTTTTTGGTTTTGTTTTAAAACAATTTAAGATTTTATACTTATTTCTCAAAAAAGTTTCACATTGAAACCAAATAAAAAACACAGTAGTAAATTGAGGGTTTCAATTTTGGTATAGAAAAGTTAACAAATCTCTCACAAGGAAAGCACAGCAACAAAGGATATATATTGGAAATGCTGCACGTAATAAACTTTCCCACAAATATAATGACTAAACGGGCGCCGTGGTATGATGGTAGCGTGCTCCGCCTACCACACCGAAGACCCCGGACTCACGCCCCAGGTAAAGCAATATCAAACAAGATTTTAGAAACAAGCTTTTTCAATTAGAAGAGAATTTTTCTAAGTAGGTTCGCCTATCGGCGGTGTTCGACAAGCACTCCGAGTGTTTTTCTGCCTTGAAAAGTTCTCAGTGAAAACTCACCTGCCTCGCAGATACCGTTCGGAGTTGGCCTAAAACAAGTAGGTCCCGTCCCGCCATTTGTAGATTAAAAGGAGCACGACGCAAATTAGTAGAGAGCTCGGCCTAAAATCCCTTCGGAGGTTATCGCGTCTTAAATTTATTTATTTTTAAAAGGACGTAGACGTATAAAGTGATAAGTAGACTTACAAAATTTATTGTAAAGTAAACAATAAATTCGATGTGCCGGAGATTTTATTCGCGTGTACTGGTTCATCATATATTATCTCAAAGGAGTTTTTGATTCCCACCTCAGTTCATAACGAAACCCACACCATACAGCGGCGACTTTTGATTCAAACATGCATGAAGGTTAGAGTTTCGGTGTAATAAATTTAATTATTTTTGTAGTAAAGTTAAACCTATAATTGGTTAACTCAAAAGATAATAAATTGTTTCTTAAAAGCATCAAAAATATTAAATTTAGTAAATACAATAAATGTTATTCTTTTTAACACTCTATGTCACGTAAGAAAAAAGTACCACGTTGTTCCCATGCCCCCCTTACGAAGAAATTAATGTTCTAAGTATATAATAATTTTTAAATATTTTTATACTCAGGCGTGCTTTACACACAGAATATATTAACTTGGTAACATAACTTCTGGTTGTACAGGTACAAAGGAAACGATATAGATATAGATTTCTATATATCAAAATGATCAGTATCTAAAAAAAATTTGATTTAGCAATGTCCGTCCGTTAACACGATAAACTTGAGCAAATATTGAAATATATTTTTTTTCTTTACTGATATACATATAATAATAATAAAACTAATTAAAATTAAAATTTAGCTTAATATTTAATATTATATGAGTATAATTAAAAATATGGCGTAGAACGTACTTTGCATCTAGATATTAAAATCAAAATTTGTAAGAAGTAGCCGTTGACCTCGAATTTAAGGCACTGCACATTTCTTGAATTCTTAACTTCAACTGGAAGTTTGACACCATAATGTCTTAGTGATTTTGCACATCTTTCCTTTCGAAAGATACGTGGGTTTCATATTGATTCTAAATTTAAGTGTATATTCCGGGGTTGATTCTTCTGGAATATCTAAATTATGCTTTATTAAGTTATTTTTATTTTATAAGTAATATTAAAGCTTGAAGGATGGAGTTCTTGCGTACATCAAGCCTGTCTCTGGTATAGCAGTTCACTTCCTGTCGTTAGCGGCAGATTTAAAATGTGTTTTATTATTTTATTTTGAATTCTTTGTATTTCATTTGTTAGCTGTTCGGAAACAAGTGTTCCAAATTGGATTTAAATAATTAATATGTGACATGACCAAGGCGTTGTCACAGAAGCCACTTGTGTTTTTGTGGAATAAGTTTTCGATTTCTATAAATAGCAAAATTTAGTGGTATTAATTTCATTTTCAATTTGTTTATATGTTCTCGCCAGTTTAAATTATGCATCAAACCAAGTTCCGAGGTACTTTAAATTGTGCGACTCTCCGAAATAAGGCTGCCCCTCCAGATAACTTCCCTTCAAATTATTCAAACTGGGTACATTTCTATAATTTTTGAATATTAGAAAGTTAGTTTTAGATAGATTAATTTTAATAAATTATGCTGAAACCATTGTGAAATTACTTAAGATCTCTTTGCATATTAGCCAAGAGGTCATCGAGGCTATCAGTAGCATACAAAAAGTTCCCGTCATCGGCATAGATGGCGGAATTCTATCAAGTCAAGTTTAAATATGTTGTTTATATATAATAACAAGTAAGGCGGTACTGTCTTCGGCTGTGCCGAAGACTTCATACCTTTCATGAATGGGGCTGAACAATAATCTTATCCCGTTCGTAATCTCCAAATATAGGATGTATAAATAGGAAATATATAGTGAACAGATGTACATACCTAAACGTTTTTAGATAAATATAAAATAAAAATGGCGAAAACTCACTTATCTGAACGATCGGTTGTATGGATATATATTATGTATAGCTCCGATCGAAATGATTTTTACAGGAAATCTTCTATGAATATATAGAATATATATCACCAAGGTTCACGTTTTTATATTGAAACTAAGGGAGAAATAGCCTCAAATTTTCTATCTGAACGATCGGTTGTATGGGATAGGTATATTACTATATACATATAGCTCCGATCAAAGTGATTTTTTTCAGGAAATCTTCTATGATATATTAGAATAAATATCACCAAGTTTAACGTTTTTGTATTGGAAATTAAGGGAGAAATGGCAAAAATCTTTCTATGTGAACGATCGGTGTATGGGATGATATATTATATATAGCTCCGATCCAAATGATTTTATCATGAAATCTTCTATTATATATTAGAATAAATATCACCAAGTTTCAACGTTTTTATATGGAAATTAAGGGAGAAATGGCTAAAAATCTTCCTATCTGCACGCACATCGGTTGTATGGGAGATATATGTTATAGGGTCCGATCCTACGGATCCGACAAATGTCTAATATAATACAAAAATAGTATCCTCTGTGCCAAATTTTATTGAGATATCTCAAAATTTGAGGGATTAGTTTGCGTTCAAACAGACAGACGCACACGTGTTTCGTGTAGAACAAGCTAGCTAGACAAAAAACAAATTTCTTATTCCAGAAAAGTGTAATGAGAAATGAAAGAAAACAAACAAAATACGGGATTTTTGCTTTTTTTGATATTTTTTGCTCATATATATTTAGTAATTGAAGTAAGAAGGCAGGAGTGGCACCGTAAAATGCATTGATTAATTTGCAAAATTTGTTTGAATACTAAGATTCATATTTCTTTTAAGTGTAACACTTTACATAATTTTTTTGATGGATTCTAAGCTCGAAGGTAAGTAAATTTCTAATAGTACATTCTTTACACATCAGAGTATTTTCAATATATTTAACATTCCGTTATTAAGAGAAAATGTATTTTCCCTATATATAGTTACTTTAGGACAAAAAAGTACATACATCCGCGGATATCCGGGCTTAATTTTACATATGTTATAGTCGCCAGTATTCTCTAATAGTCGAAAGAAAACACATTGCGAATTCTTTGCACATCTATTTACAATGTAGATTTAGTTATCTCTACATATCAAAATAGGATGTATGTACGTACCAGCTCCGACGAGATATTGAACCTTTAAAGCTGATCTACAAACGGCAAACCACATCCCTGGTACAGGGAATAAACACATGTAGCCATAAACATACAAAATAAACGCGTAAGGTCACAAAGGATCACACAAAGCAAAAAGGCGAAGATCATGTGCTTCAACCTGCCACAACCTACCGCACCAGTCACCAAGGCATAAAAACAGTACATACAATGGATTGATGAAGATAAACCAAACCAGGTTATCGGCAATACCAATGACGGCAACACTGCTCGTAGGTTTTTCGAAAATTCGAGGCTAGTGCTAGAGATTACGGATTGGATGTAACGCTCATCAAAAGATTCGACACTCCTCCTTCGCGCATGTATAGCATCTGGTACAATATAAATATCCAAAATTGAAAAAATTTGCGGTCGAGACTAAAACACTATACATAGATCTCTATCCATGGTGTTAATATGCCTGTTACAGTTTATAAATTCTAGTGCATAGTACTGATATTATAAAATCAGCAATTTTACATATTGCTCAACTTTCCGAGGAAGCACAGGAAGCCCGTAAAAAGATTTGAGACGATTCAGGGCTGATAACACACAAAGCAGTCGCGTGAAGCCACGAATAGAGATCTTATGATATGTTGCTTATAACATCGGATCCTTTAGTTAACAGTTTTAGGGAGATACCTAAGAAAAAATTTAAAGTCTGACTTCAGAAGTCTTAAATTTACTGTCCCCCGATAATGTTGAGGAGTCAATAAATACCCCAGTTTGTTTCAAGCTTTCACAGTGTGTGCTGATGTTCATGACTATTCCACAAGTGACTCTATCCATGAAAGTGATGATAGCGAATAATAACATAATTATAAAAGATAACCACCCTATAACTTTTTGTTGGATCAGGTTATTCATTGAAATCTATTGTCTTTTCTACTTTGTATGATACTGACTTTAAGTTTTTGTAATAAGTAATTTTCACATAACTAATTTAATTATTTACATTGTATTATATTATTGTAATTCACTTTTACATTCCTGACTGGTACTATAAAATAATTCTGTAACAATTGTAGTGCCAGGATAAATACTCAAAATAAATACAAAATATGTATGTACATATGTACAGTCACTCACATAAATAAAGTAGACACCCCTTTTTGGATAATTCTTACAATTTTCGCTTTCGCAAAATTCATTTAACTAATTTCCCATAAGAAATATTTGTCACGATCTATAACGAAACTAAATTATATTTAAAAAATTCGACGAATTTTCATACAAAATTTTAATTTTTTTTTCGAATTTTAGAATTTTTTAGAAGTATTGAGATTTGTATGTCCATTCAATTTAAGTACAATAAAGTAATATTCTTAAGTCCTTTAAATTTTTTGGATCTATGTCACTATTCACATGAGTTACTGTATATGATGGAATAAGCAAATATATGTATGACATATGAAGTAACAATTTTGAGAAAAAAATAAAAAAAAAGAACATATGGCTGAAAAAAAATGACGTATTTGTAATAAGTGCTCGATTGAACGAGTGTGCGCTCATATCTGGCATTCCATGTGGATAGTAGTTGTGTTGTATGTTTGATGCTGAGATGGTGATGTGGGGGTGTGATGAATGAAAGAAGCTTTGTGTTGAAACTGTGTTGTGGTATAAATGTGTTGGGAGTGTGATAACTGTGGGGGGCGAAACTCTTCTCACATACCGTTATAATCTCATAATTAAGAAAAAAACAAAAAAATTTATTTTCTTTAGTTGTATTTCTTTTAGACCTTTAGATCCTTAGCACAACTGCCTCCAGCTTAAGCACCTTGTTTTTTCTACTACCCGAACTAACAGCTGGTTTTGTTCTGATGAGCAGCGAAGGCCCCTCCTAACCCAGACACTCACGGACACGGACAGAACTGGTCGGGGCGATTTGGACCAGATGACGCCTATATCAACTCAGATTTCCGTCCGCGCCACGGGACATTGCCTTCTAGTTGCTCCTACGCGAAGATCCCCCGCTCCTGATTCCTAGAGTTACTTATCAGTCGCCCCCCCTCATTATACCGATTTGTCCGTTGTTTTTATCCTTAAAATTCTTATCTTTTTTATTTTCTTGTCTACTCGGAATTTTGCTTATCTCGTCTCGTATTTATCACAGAATATTTTACATTGTTATATATCGTTAAGCCACGCTATGTAGGTAATTTAAGAAAATATCTTCTGAAGTTTAAAGTATATTAAGTATATTAAAGGCCGGCAACAACGCCTCATTCGTCTAACGGACATTAAACTAAAATCATAATATAAAAAAATTAATAAATAAATCTTTTCCTCCTTACTCCGCCCTTTATCCCTATAATCATTTTTTACACTATTCGCCCCACCTCACACGTTCACTATGCAAAAAACAATTTTATCCTCTATTTATGTTTTTATTTTTTTTTATACACTTTTCTTTTTCTTTATTAATTATAATACGAGCATCCATTTTCAAGACCTTTTAGACAAGGATTCATTTATGGACTTCCTATATTCATTGTCTATATTAAATAGGCATTTAACACATTCATTAAGATGAGACACTCCATCAAACCTCCTTATCCTCGGTGACAAAAAAAACAATATTACACATCAAAGAAAAGTATACATTCTTTATATGATCCCTGGTCCCCTATTTTTTTTACTTGCCTTCTACTTGGAGTTTTATTTTCCTGATACTTACACCTATCTTAGTAATTTATTTAATATACCCATTCTTATAATACTTCGGAGTTTCTTCTTGATTTTCCATAATTAAAATAATGTATATGTTATCAATTTAGATATCAAAAGTGTGGGAAGATTTAAAAGGCTAAAAGACTAAGGTCAAATGGATCGTAAGAGTTGGAAGCGATAAGTTACATTTGGTATTTATAATCATGCATATTTAGTTTGCAGCGCTAGTACTTTCTAAAATTTATTTTTAACAAAGAGATTATATTTTGTCTAGTGGGATCGGCTCCTTTTCTGTAGGCCTAGTATACTTTTCTGTGTGTCCTCTGAGGGTTGGTTCGGAGCCTTGTGCGGTCTAGGAGAACGCCCAAGGTATACCCTGCCTCTTAAGGTGCAGTAAGTGGAAGTGTTTGGGTGGTGCTTGAGAGACGCACGCACCACGCAGATGAGTTTCTGGATTAATTTTCGGCTGCTCGTTCCTTCATGATAAATTGAAATTCAATTCACCTATTGAAACAAACCCCGACTCTTTACACCGCACTTCACTTTCCTCATTCTTTCTTTGTGTATGTAGTTTGTTTTTATTTCACAAGATATCTCGCATCTTGTGCTGAACTTCCTTTTTGTTGCTATCTCGCGCACTGTCACCTGTGTGTTTGTTGGTTCTGCCCCCGAACCCTTTGTGTTCCTTCTTTTTTACCTTGTTGATATCGTGCTTTTTGTTTTTGTATAATCTAATTTCATGGTTATTATTCTTTGACTCGTGGATCTTCGCTTTTGTTTTTTTGTTGTCCTAGCCTCTGTTCCTAAACTATTTCGTGTTTCTTTTCGTTCTTGGCACCTAACAACATTCATCGCCATTGATCTTTTTCTTTCCTTTTGTTTCTCTAGATTAAGTTTATAATTTTTAAAACTTTAAAAATTAAAAAAATAAAAAAAAAAAAATGAAAGACACAGTATTTTCCGTCTTGTGTTTATGCTTAAAAAGAACAGTATCTTTCCGGGATGATTTTATGCTTGTTCATAATTAGAATGATCGCTGAAAGAGAATAATGAAAGCTTTTCTCTAAGATTAGTGACGGGTTGGGGTTCGTACGTTGGTTTTATTTATTTTCAATGCCGAACGGCTTGAGATTCTAGCAACGCTCCTGCCAGAAACAGAGCTATCCTACTAATAACCTGCGCTCTGCCCCCCCAAAACTCACACAATCACGTCGTTTTTATTCATAGTAGGGTATTCTTTGGTTTTCTTTTTTTTTTCTTTTTCTTCTCACTTACTTTTCTTTATATTTCGTCATGTTGCTGTTATTTGAAGCTACCTATCTGCAGCATTTTGCAAGCACACATAAGCTGAC
>JARSSU010020781.1:0-37155 GCA_029619165.1 Eurosta solidaginis | reverse complement strand
AATGGGGACGCTATATTTATGGCCGTACATGCTGCACTTAAGCTGCCCCGAGACACTGATCCTCGTTTTGCAACAACAGTCTACTGGGGGACTGTGCAAAATTGTAAACAGTTGTTGCTGGATTGTTTTGAGGGGCTCCCTAAGCAAGCAAGTGGCATAATTGAAGGAGATATTTGACAAATATGTGCTAAAATACAAAAAAAAACTTTAAATTTATTTAATTAATTTGGGAAAAATTAAACACGTGACATCAGGAGACAAGCGACAGCTGTTTCGATTATACCTTGTTAAATCTCTTCAAAGCCTTTTCTCCGGGAGGGTAGCAGTCGAACTCTCCACACCTACGATAGTGAAATGGTTGTAAACGCATTCAGCTACGTCATGCCTGTTGTGAAGTCTTTCCCAATTGCCTTCTTTATGCATATTTTAATCTTTTACACATTGCATACTTCGTATGCAATTATGTGTTAAAGCTATGCTTGGTACGGCGGTTTTCAAAGAAACTTTGGTTTTGTTGCTGTTTTCGTTCTATTTATAGAACTAACAACGAATTAACCAATTTTGTCTGTTTGTATGATTTTTAATAATCGGGGATTGCCCATATTGCTTTTTTAAATGTATGAAAACATTTATTTGAAGCAATTTTTTAATTTTATAATTTATTTAATAATTTGGGAAAAATTTAAACAACGTGACATCAGGACGGACAAGGGCGACAGCTGTTTCGATTATACCTTGTAAATCTCTTCAAAGCCTTTCTCCCGGGAGTGGGAGTCGAACTCGCACCCCTACGATAGTTGAAATGGTTGTAAACGCATTCAGCTACGTCATGCCTGTTGTGAAGTCTTTCCCAATTGCCTTCTTTATGCATATTTTAATCTTTTACACATTGCATACTTCGTATGCAATTATGTGTTAAAGCTATGCTTGGTACGGCGGTTTTCAAAGAAACTTTGGTTTTTGTTGCTGTTTCGTTCTATTTATAGAACTACAACGATTAACCAATTTTGTCTGTTTGTATGATTTTTAATAATCGGGGATTGCCCATATTGCTTTTTAAATGTATGAAAACATTTATTTGAAGCAATTTTTTAATTTTATAATTTATTTAATAATTTGGGAAAAATTTAAACAACGTGACATCAGGACGGACAAGGCGACAGCTGTTTCGATTATACCTTGTAAATCTCTTCAAAGCCTTTTCTCCCGGGAGTGGGAGTCGAACTCGCACCCCTACGATAGTTGAAATGGTTGTAAACGCATTCAGCTACGTCATGCCTGTTGTGAAGTCTTTCCCAATTGCCTTCTTTTGCATATTTAATCTTTTACACATTGCATACTTCGTATGCAATTATGTGTTAAAGCTATGCTTGGTACGGCGGTTTTCAAAGAAACTTTGGTTTTGTTGCTGTTTTCGTTCTATTTATAGAACTACAACGAATTAACCAATTTTGTCTGTTTGTATGATTTTTTAATAATCGGGGATTGCCCATATTGCTTTTTTAAATGTATGAAAACATTATTTGAAGCAATTTTTTAATTTTTATAATTTATTAATAATTTGGGAAAAATTTAAACAACGTGACATCAGACGGACAAGGCGACAGCGTTCGATTATACCTTGAAATCTCTTCAAACCGTTCTCCGATCACACTCGAGAAAAGGCTTTGAAGAATTTACAGATAATCGAACAGCTGCGCTGTCCGTCTGATGTCACGTTTTAAATTTTCCCAAATTATTAAATAAATTATAAAAATTAAAAAATGCTTCAAATAAATGTTTCATACATTTAAAAACAAGCAATTGGGCAATCCCGATTATATCAACAAACAGACACAATGGTTAATTCGTTGTAGTTCATAAATAGAACGAAAACAGCAACAAAAAACAAAGTTCTTGTGAAAACCGCCGTACCAAGCATAGCTTTAACACATAATTGCATACGAAGATGCAATGTGAAAAGATTAAAATATGCAAAAAGAAGGCAATTGGGAAAGACTTCACAACAGGCATGACGTAGCTGAATGCGTTTACAACCATTTCAACTATCGTAGGGGTGCGAGTTCGACTCCCACTCCCGGGAGAAAAGGCTTTGAAGAGATTTACAAGGTATAATCGAAACAGCTGTCGCCTTGTCCGTCCTGATGTCACGTTGTTTAAATTTTCCCAAATTATTAAATAAATTATAAAATTAAAAAATTGCTTCAAATAAATGTTTCATACATTTAAAAAAGCAATATGGGCAATCCCCGATTATTAAAAAATCATACAAACAGACAAATTGGTTAATTCGTTGTAGTTCTATAAATAGAACGAAAACAGCAACAAAAACCAAAGTTCTTTGAAAACCGCCCGTACCAAGCATAGCTTTAACACATAATTGCATACGAAGTATGCAATGTGTAAAAGATTAAAATATGCAAAAGAAGGCAATTGGGAAAGACTTCACAACAGGCATGACGTAGCTGAATGCGTTTACAACCATTTCAACTATCGTAGGGGTGCGAGTTCGACTCCCACTCCCGGGAGAAAAGGCTTTGAAGAGATTTACAAGGTATAATCGAAACAGCTGTCGCCTTGTCCGTCCTGATGTCACGTTGTTTAAATTTTTCCCAAATTATTAAATAAATTATAAAATTAAAAAATGCTTCAAATAAATGTTTTCATACATTTAAAAAAAAGCAATATGGGCAATCCCCGATTATTAAAAATCATACAAACAGACAAAATTGGTTAATTCGTTGTAGTTCTATAAATAGAACGAAAACAGCAACAAAACCAAAGTTTCTTTGAAAACCGCCGTACCAAGCATAGCTTTAACACATAATTGCATACGAAGTATGCAATGTGTAAAAGATTAAAATATGCATAAAGAAGGCAATTGGGAAAGACTTCACAACAGGCATGACGTAGCTGAATGCGTTTACAACCATTTCAACTATCGTAGGGGTGCGAGTTCGACTCCCACTCCCGGGAGAAAAGGCTTTGAAGAGATTTACAAGGTATAATCGAAACAGCTGTCGCCTTGTCCGTCCTGATGTCACGTTGTTTAAATTTTCCCAAATTATTAAATAAATTATAAAATTAAAAAATTGCTTCAAATAAATGTTTTCATACATTTAAAAAAAAGCAATATGGGCAATCCCCGATTATTAAAAATCATACAAACAGACAAAATTGGTTAATTCGTTGTAGTTCTATAAATAGAACGAAAACAGCAACAAAAACCAAAGTTTCTTTGAAAACCGCCGTACCAAGCATAGCTTTAACACATAATTGCATACGAAGTATGCAATGTGTAAAAGATTAAAATATGCAAAAAGAAGGCAATTGGGAAAGACTTCACAACAGGCATGACGTAGCTGAATGCGTTTACAACCATTTCAACTATCGTAGGGGTGCGAGTTCGACTCCACTCCCGGGAGAAAAGGCTTTGAAGAGATTTACAAGGTATAATCGAAACAGCTGTCGCCTTGTCCGTCCTGATGTCACGTTGTTTAAATTTTCCCAAATTATTAAATAAATTATAAAATTAAAAAATTGCTTCAAATAAATGTTTTCATACATTTAAAAAAAGCAATAGGGCAATCCCCGATTATTAAAAATCATACAAACAGACAAAATTGGTTAATTCGTTGTAGTTCTATAAATAGAACGAAAACAGCAACAAAAACCAAAGTTTCTTTGAAAACCGCCGTACCAAGCATAGCTTTAACACATAATTGCATACGAAGTATGCAATGTGTAAAAGATTAAAATATGCATAAAGAAGGCAATTGGGAAAGACTTCACAACAGGCATGACGTAGCTGAATGCGTTTACAACCATTTCAACTATCGTAGGGGTGCGAGTTCGACTCCCACTCCCGGGAGAAAAGGCTTTGAAGAGATTTACAAGGTATAATCGAAACAGCTGTCGCCTTGTCCGTCCTGATGTCACGTTGTTTAAATTTTTCCCAAATTATTAAATAAATTATAAAATTAAAAAATTGCTTCAAATAAATGTTTTCATACATTTAAAAAAAAGCAATATGGGCAATCCCCGATTATTAAAAATCATACAAACAGACAAAATTGGTTAATTCGTTGTAGTTCTATAAATAGAACGAAAACAGCAACAAAAACCAAAGTTTCTTTGAAAACCGCCGTACCAAGCATAGCTTTAACACATAATTGCATACGAAGTATGCAATGTGTAAAAGATTAAAATATGCAAAAAGAAGGCAATTGGGAAAGACTTCACAACAGGCATGACGTAGCTGAATGCGTTTACAACCATTTCAACTATCGTAGGGGTGCGAGTTCGACTCCCACTCCCGGGAGAAAAGGCTTTGAAGAGATTTACAAGGTATAATCGAAACAGCTGTCGCCTTGTCCGTCCTGATGTCACGTTGTTTAAATTTTTCCCAAATTATTAAATAAATTATAAAATTAAAAAATGCTTCAAATAAATGTTTTCATACATTTAAAAAAAAAGCAATATGGGCAATCCCCGATTATTAAAAATCATACAAACAGACAAAATTGGTTAATTCGTTGTAGTTCTATAAATAGAACGAAAACAGCAACAAAACCAAAGTTTCTTTGAAAACCGCCGTACCAAGCATAGCTTTAAACACATAATTGCATACGAAGTATGCAATGTGTAAAAGATTAAAATATGCAAAAAGAAGGCAATTGGGAAAGACTTCACAACAGGCATGACGTAGCTGAATGCGTTTACAACCATTTCAACTATCGTAGGGGTGCGAGTTCGACTCCCACTCCCGGGAGAAAAGGCTTTGAAGAGATTTACAAGGTATAATCGAAACAGCTGTCGCCTTGTCCGTCCTGATGTCACGTTGTTTAAATTTTTCCCAAATTATTAAATAAATTATTAAATAAAAAATTGCTTCAAATAAATGTTTCATACATTTAAAAAAGCAATATGGGCAATCCCCGATTATAAAAAAAAGGTAAATATTATTTTTTGAATTTGGCCGTAGAAAACCGTATAGCCTCAGCTCGCGAGAGTTGAGCACTCGCCGACAAAATGGGTGACAGTTTTCTTACAACCGTCTACACTAAAGCTCCTGCATTTCTCTCCACATTTGGGCCAAATGATCAGTTTCTCGTAATGGTGTGGATGTGATTCTGAATATATCTTTTCTAGATGTATTGAGTAGAGACTCTATTCTTCTCTGGTTATAGTCAGGCCATGTTTGCTTGGTGATTGTGCAAGTATTTGTAGAGCATCAATTGAGAATTGCGGTTTTCTTAAAATTGATAAGAATTTCACTCTTTATTGTGGCCAGTACAGTGGTGTCTAGCCTGCCTCAGGGGTGTCTAGAGATGCACCAACCTTTGCCAGTTTATCAGATTTTTCATTGCCGTCAATTTTTTTGCGACCGGCTACCCAAGTAAGCATGATGGATACAAGGTTTGCTGCTTCGCCCTTAAGCCCTCTTACAGTTTTCGACGGGCTTTGAGAAGTTATATGATGAATATTGTGTTTTAAGCGCGGGTTGTCTTTCTGAGTATATGCGTAGTTATCTCACGGTGGCTTACCCAGTCCTTTTACAGGGAAAAACAAGCCCTCTCTATACCTCGTGTCTCTACTTGGAATATATTAGCTGAGTTTGGAAGACGAATGGATATTACGACTTTTAGCTGTTTAGACCTGTCAGTGTATAGTGAGCTAACACCGCCTTTGAGAACTTTTTCGGCTGATTAATTAGCTGTCAAGAGATACCTTCCCTTGAAATTCTTATCAAAATTCAATGTGGTTGATATGTAATCTGTCATCTCATAAAATTTGGGAAGCATTCTTAAGTTAGCCCCATACAGGGTTTCGTTCCAACTTCTACACTCCCTGAGCCTGATGGCTAAGCTAATAGCTGTTATGCGTGGGTTGGACCTCCACCTATGTAAACTGGTGAAGAGTAACATTTCGCCAATAATCCCTTGTTCAAATATATAAAATAGGTCTAGTAGCCTCTTATAATTAGAAATTTGTATTGAAATGTAATTTAAAAAAAAATTTAAAACTTCTGTATTTTTTTTATGGGTAAGAGGGTGAGATCATTATATGCCTCAACTCATGAAAAATTTAGGGTTTGTCATATAACTCCATGTTTTTAGATTGTGTGTTCTGCGTGTGTGGACTGGATGTGCAGGCTTGCTAATTCCTCGAATACACATAATTATCCTCAAAAGCAGTTTTTGTTCTTCACTCAGTGTAATCAGCCTACGGGGATTTTTCATTTCCTCGTTTGTTATACTGAGAAACACTTCAAAGAGAAAATAAGTAAACAAGAAAGAAGTGCAACTGCATGTCAAAATCACCCACAGAATGCTGTAGGTCAGAGGTAAGTACAACAATGTAGCAATTTAAAACCAACTCGAAAACAAAACCAACAAAGATCAAAATCATGCCTGAAAGCTAAGAAACAAAAAAAGTGAACAAAAGAGAAAAGTAGCTGAGATGAATAGAAGCATAAGCCAAGTGGTGGTAAAGTGTGTACACAGCCACAAAAGACTAACAATAGAAAAAATTTTAAGAAAAAAAGGGGGACAAAATATACACAAAAACAACGTCATTATTATTAAATGATCAATTTTAAATGTGCCAGCGTAAAATTGCTTACATTGCAAAAATGCCAGGGAAGTGCTGAGCGCATACAACTTAAAAAAACATCAACTAACGACTACTACAACAACAATAACAAACATCACCTGGAACATAAAAACACCAAAGGGAGAACAACAGCAAAATATCAAATTGATGTAGCGCGCTATGTCGCTCCGGGTTTTTGTTTAACTGACCGTCGGACTGTCGCATTAACTAACTGATTTAAGCAGTAATATGAGAGCCTCTCTTTTCCTAGCAACTTTTGAACTTACAGAATAATATTTTTCCTTAATTCGAAAAAGAATTATTTTAGGTTATTAAGCGTTTAAATAAGATCCACTGGGTACAAGTTCGAGAACGAGGTAGTGAGTGATTGACTTGAACTAGAGACATTGAGCATATCCGAATGGGCTAAATGCGCTATTTTTTGCAGGGAGAAGTCCATGCGGTGCTAATTGAGAGCACCAAGTGAGGTCAAAGCTGCCCCTACCCATCTCTTCGAACTCAATGAAAGCCACTCCTTACGCTGCTTTCAAACTGTGTTGCAGACTGAAATAATTTTTGCCCGGAGCGTCTTCCTGCATTCCTATAACATTACCTGGCTAGCAAAGTCTTTCGGTTTAGATTCACTGCACTTTCATCATATATGCGTAAAGCTTATACAGATCATCACAATGCCTCATTCAATACTCGCAATCTGAATCAGAGACAGGACCATAAATCTTTCGAAAATGTGTTTTCTCATCTTCTCTAGACACCATACATGATTTCGAGACAGACATCAGGACAGGTTTGATGAGCGTCTTTTACAGCGTAATGCTTTGTTCCTCGACAGAGAACTTTCCTTTTTGATTGTCCACTCAACCCAAAGTTTTTTTGTTGGCAAGAGTTATGCTCTGTTTGATTCCTAGGCTTAAAATAGTTTTGCTACTAAATGCGCCAGTTCTTTCTTGGATGACAGTAATGCCCACTTTTATTGCTCTTGCAGAAAGTACAATACGCCATTTATTTTAATAGATTCTACCATCGCGATTTCGGTATGCTGCTTCTCCAAAGCAGCATAGAAGCAACTTCTTTTGTCGCTGTCAAACCTTCTTTGAATAAGACAAAATTATGATGACTGTCGATTCTGTAATCAAGAATCTTCTTCAAGATCTGGTGCATCGTGAAAATCTGGCTGATTGTAGATTTACTAGGTCAAAAGCCGCACTGATTAGGCCTAGTCAGTTTTTTGACTATGGGCTTCAGGTTTTGCACAGTACGCTAGGTAGAACTTTGTATGCGTGATCAAGCAGGCTTATTCCATGATAATTGGCGCGGTTTATAGGATCGATTTTCTTGTAGGCTGGGCAGAGCACATTTAAATTCCGCTATGGAGACATGCGCTCATTTTGCATAAAAGTTGATGCATGCTCTTTACTAAACCTCTACACTATACCGAATATTAGCAACTTCGGCTTAACGCTCTACCGCTACTAAGTGCATGCTCCACAGCAACAACAACAATGTTAGCTGAAGAAATGAAAAGTCAATGCTGCATGAAAACAATAATGCTTTTTCATATCGAAAGGCCCATGAGTTGACAAAGGAAAGTGCAGCTCTCGATGAATCGACGGTGGACGTTCCAATCCGTTTTGGGAGAAACCAAAAAGAGACAGGACATATAATATATCAATCTATCAAGCAGGAAAGGTGTGGACAGAAGTGCGGGTCTTCAAAATTTCTCAAATCATGTGCAAATACTACCAAGTTAAATAAATAAAAGTGCTAATATCTCTAAAGCAGGGGTCTGCGTTCCATAGCGCAATTGTGCCTTCTGGCCTCACATGCTAATAAGTTAGACCTCGTCAGTAAGAGCAAACATAGGAAGTGTAAGCTGCAAGAAAAAATGGTTGAGCAGGTTCTGTGTTTATGTTCTGTGCTCCCGAGGCGAAGTCTATAGCTATAAGGGAGGGAAGAGTTCCTAAATATATAAAGGCTGCAATTAAGCGTGGTTATAGAAAACTTCTAGTCTTTGCTAAGAGGACGGTTAGTTG
The DNA here is from genome assembly GCA_029619165.1 of Eurosta solidaginis. Classification (NCBI taxonomy): domain Eukaryota; kingdom Metazoa; phylum Arthropoda; class Insecta; order Diptera; family Tephritidae; genus Eurosta; species Eurosta solidaginis. The sequence continues at coordinate 28,510 of JARSSU010020781.1, read as the reverse complement.
GTTGCTGAGCTGCCCGGCTATAGAGCCGGGCCCAAGGAGCGCGATAGGCGCCATTTTGATGCACTTTATCCTGGAACCAATTATATGTTGGCTGATGTACCCTGCGTATTGCTTTACTCAAACCACTTTTTTAAAACTATAAACCTACTGATGTCCTTGATGCGACAGTTTGACACCGCCCTTAAGTCGGGAAAAACATAGTTGCCTAGAGTTCGGGACCGAAAGTTCGCGAGGGCTGGGCACTCACAGAGGAAGTGAGTAACCGATTCCTCAGCACCCTCCAGTCTACAGCTCCTACACCTCTCATTGTAGGGGATACCCATTCTATTCGCATGCGGGCTAAACGGCCAGTGCCCTGCAATAGTGGCCGTGATTCTGTATATTTCCTGCCTAGACCTATTTAGTAGATCATCGGTTCTCTTCTGGTTGTACTCTGTCCAAATTAGTTTGGTGATTCTACAGGTGTCCGTAGAGTACCAATCAAGGATTGCTATTTTCCTAAGATATGTGAGAATGTCTCCTTTAATTGATGTGAGTGATCGAAGCACCACGACTGCGTCCGTTATGTCTAACGATGCTCCCGCCTTTGCTATTTCATCCGCTTTTTCGTTGCCGTCAATGATCCTGTGGCCGGGAACCCAGCTGAGTGTGATAGCTGCCTGGTTAGCTGCTTCCCGTAGCACCCTCTTACAGTTATCGACGGCTCTTGAGGAAGTGTGCGGTTATTCTAGCGCTTTTGGCGCCGCTTGAATGTCGGAATATATGCCTACCTCACCATCTATCCGGTTCAGCAGCAGGAAGATGCAGGCCCTTTCTATTCCTTGCAGCTCTGCTTGGAAGATGCTAGCTGTGTTTGTAATGTGGATGGGGATTGCGACATTTAGTTGGTTGCAGAAGACACCTGCACCGACGCCGCAGTCCATTTTGTATTCGTCAGTGTAGAGTGAGGTGACCCCCTCCCTGCCAATTTTGTCGGGTAATCAATCCGTTATAGAGTGTATCTGCAACTTGTAATTTTTGTCGAAGATCAGTGTTTTTGAGAGGTAATCTGTTGTCGAATCCACATTGGCGGCCTTGTTAGGATGTCACTGTGGACATATCGTTTTACTGTCCAGCATCTAGACTCCCTTAGCCTGATGGCTGAGCTGATCGCTGTATATCTGATGTGGAGGGCCAGTGGCAGCAGGTTAAGTATAACATTTAGTGCGTTCGTCGGGCACGATCTAAGTGCACCGGTTACCCCTGCGCATGCTGCTCTTTGTATTTTTTCTAGTTTTTTAGTGTTGTATTGCTTGCTCAGGGCACCATGCTATGGCTCCGTACGTCAGGATGGGCCTTATGACCGCCGTATAGAGTCACATCATGAGTTTTTGGCTTTAATCCCAATTTCTGCTGACTATTCTCTTGCACGAGTAGTATGTGATATACGCCTGTTCCACTCTTTTTTCGATATTGGTTTTCAAATTTAACTTGTTGTCTATTACGACGCCTAAGTACTTAACTCTAGTTGAGAGCGAGAGTTCCATATCATCTAGTGAGTGCAGTCGAAATGTTGGTATATTCGTTCTGTTACTGATCAGATTCAGTTCTGTTTGCTAGGGTTGTGTTGAGGCCGCACGATGCCGCCCCAGGTATGTAGCCTGCTTAGCGCACCCTGAAGGATGTCGCTTAGCGTGGAGGGAAAAGCCCCGAGACTGCAATGACCACGAAGTCTGCGTATGCTACTGCATTAAAACCATTCTTGTCGAGTTCGGGTAGTATCTCGTTCAGTGCAATGACCCAGAGTAGTGGCGAAAGGACCCCGCCCTGGAGTGTACCTCTACCCACTTTGCGGATCATTGACACTGAGCCCCATATCCGCTTGTATGGTTGCTGTTTTCTAGCATTGATTGAGTCCATCGACACATGTGGTTGTCAACTCCGGCCCTTTGCAGGGCTTCACAATTGTGCCGGTTTCGATGTTGTTGAAGGCGCCTTCTATATCTAGGAAAGCTGCTAGTGTGAATTTTTTGTAGTATAGTGATCTTTCCACAAAACCCGTTAGCTCATGGAGGACGGTCTCCGTAGATCTTCCCTTCGTATAGGCGTGCTGTGCCTTTGACAGGTTTGGTCCTGTTATTATTGATCTAATATATGTATCTAGAAGCCTCTCTAGGGCCTTGAGCATGAAGGATGTGAGGCTTATTGGCCTGTAGTCTTGGCATTTTCGTGTGTGCGTCTGCCCGCTTTGGCAGAAAGATTACTTTTGTTTTTCTCCAGCTTTGTGGGATACAGATTAGGGCAATACTCGCTCTGTATACCACTTACAACCAGAGGATCATTGGATCACCTAGCTTTTGTAGCATTACCGGGATAATGCCATCCAGACCTGGCGACTGGAATGCAGAGAAGCCATTTATGGAAAACCTGATCTTTTAGCTGTCTATTATCCTGTCCAGTTAGCCTTCTGAGGGCTGAGAGTCCCTGCAGAGGGATTATTTTACTGGTGCTAGATCGCATCCAAGGAAGTGAGTATTGATGAGTGTGCCTAGAGAGTCCTCTGCTGACTTTGTCCATAGGCCTGCCTCACTTATTACGAAGTAATTGTCCTCCACCAGGGTGAGGACGAATACTAGAAGGGGTGCACTTGTTGTAAGAGGTAGTTAACGCGAGCTCTACCTTGCCGACTAGCTCTTCGAGCTTTTGCGTGCAGTTTATATTAGGTTCGCCTATTTCTAAAGCTGGCATAGACAGCCTTACAAATTTATCCCACTTTGTTCTTCTTCGGTTTCTGTAGCGGTAAGTCTGGCCAGATCCAAATTTGATGTCGAAATGGCCGGAGTCATCTATCATCTGTTCGTTGGTCTCGCTAAAACTCGAGAACGGCTGAACGGATTTATCTTATCTTGGTCTTGAATTATTCGTGGAGGTCTAGGGAAGGTTTAAAAGGTGAGAAAAATTCGAATACTTGCCGGGAAAATACTCAAAACAGCATATTTCCTCGATATATAGGCCAAAACGAGGACCCGGGTACCCCTAGAGTGTGTTTATAGAATATGGATATCATATGAAAGCTGTTGATGAGTGCTTTAGTAGAGGGTAATTTTCATACCCCTGGGTGACTAGGGTCTCGAGATATAGGCCAAAACGTGGACCCGGGTACCCCTAGGGTGTGTTTATAGAATATGGATATCAAATAAAAGCTGTTGATGAGTGCTTTAGTAGAGGGTAATTTTCATACCCCTGGGTGACTAGGGTCTCGAGATATAGGCCAAAACGTGGACCCGGGTACCCAATAAGGTGTGTTTATAGAATATGGATATCAAATAAAAGCTGTTGATGAGTGCTTTAGTAGAGGGTAATTTTCATACCCCTGGGTGACTAGGGTCTCGAGATATAGGCCAAAACGTGGACCCGGGTACCCCTAGGGTGTGTTTATAGAATATAGATATCAAATAAAAGCTGTTGATGAGTGCTTTAGTAGAGGGTAATTTTCATACCCCTGGGTGACTAGGGTCTCGAGATATAGGCCAAAACGTGGACCCGGGTACCAATAGGGTGTGTTTATAGAATATGGATATCAAATAAAAGCTGTTGGTGAGTGCTTTAGTAGAGGGTAATTTTCATACCCCTGGGTGACTAGGGTCCCGAGATATAGGCCAAAACGTGGACCCGGGTACCCCTAGAATATGCATATCAAATGAAAGCTCTTGATGAGTGCTTTAGTAGAGGGTAATTTTCATACCCCTGGGTGACTCGGGTCTCGAGATATAGGCCAAAACGTGGACCTGGGTACCCCTAGAATGTGTGTATAGAATATGGCTATCAGATGAAAGCAGTTGACGAGTGCTTTAGTAGGGGGTAATTTTCATACCCCTGGGTGACTAGGGTCTCGAGCTATAGGCCAAAAAGTGGACCCGGGTACCCCTAGAATCTGTTTATAGAATATTGATATCAGATTAAAGCTGTTGATGAGTGCTTTAGTAGAGGGTAATTCTCATACCCCTGGGTAACTAGGGTCTCGAGATATAGGCCAAAACGTGGACCCCGGTACCCCTAGAATGTGTTTATAGAATGTGGATATCAAATGAAAGCTGTTGATGAGTGCTTTATTAGAGGGTAATTTTCATATCCCTGGGTGACTAGGGTCTCGAGATATAGGCCAAAAAGTGGACCCGGGTACCCCTAGAATCTGTTTATAGAATATTGATATCAGATTAAAGCTGTTGATGAGTGCTTTAGTAGAGGGTAATTTTCATACCCTTGGGTGACTAGGGTCTCGAGCTATATGCCAAAAAGTGGACCCGGGTACACCTAGAATGTGTTTATAGAATATTGATATCGAATGAAAGCTGTTGATGAGAGCTTTAGTAGAGGGTAATTTGCATACCCCTGGGTGACTAGGGTCTCGAGATATAGGCGAAAACGAGGACCCGGGTACCCCTAAAATGTGTTTATAAAATGTGGATATCAAATGTAAGCTGTTGATGAGTGCTTTATTAGAGGGTAATTTTCATACCCCTGGGTGACTATGGTCTCGGGATATAGGCCAAAATGTGGTCAGACGGAAAAAGCTTATTAAAATGTATGCAGATTGACCAAATTTAGGGCAGGACAACGTCTGCCGGGTCTTCTAGTTAATAATATAAAACCTGTTCTGGTAACACTATGGGCGCATTCATTTTTTTGAGCAAACTTTTCAACCTTTAGTACTTCTGTACTAGAATGAAACCTACATATGTACATATGTACGGTATATGAAAATTTCTTTCTCTTTCCATTATGACAAGTTTGCACTTGCACATTTTTAAGTGGCCAACTAAATGGCTACAACGCTTAAAAATTTGTCCAAAGTGCTGTGCTCTCTGGCTGCTTTTCACTGACGAGTGCTGTGACTGTCAATGTTTTGTTGCATTTTGTTTAAAGTAATTGACCGTTAAAGCGGCTTGCCATTTAGTATTTGTTGTTCATGTTGCGGATGTACGTTGTTTTTTGTTTTCTTTTTTTTTCATTTCTACTAAATTCAGCTTTTTACTACTTTTATCAGTACCCAAAGAAAAGCACTTTTCTTGCTTTGCACTCGGAAAGCGAGTAAAGATTTTAACAATACAAAGACATAAAAAATATATATATATTAAAAAAAAACTAGAAGTTTTGCAAATAGTGTAGTGGCTGGTACTACAAAAGAAACCATTTGGCACAAGTTTATATATGGCTTGAGGCGCCTCAATTTAAGACTGCATACTTGCACACACACACACCCAGAAACACATTCATGATAGCTCAACGCATTTATAAAGCATTTAAGGCATGGTGCATAAATATTTGGAACACTTTCATACACACAAATATGTATGTAATGCATATCCTGAAAGAAAATTTCTTGTTTTAAAGGTGTGCACTCCTAATGCGTTCAGAACACCTACTACTCTTCCAGAAACTCTTTTGGTCTGACCTTCTTTGACGCACTTAACATTGTAATGTGTTGCTGAGTTTCAATTATTTGCTGTGCATTAAATAACTTTATCGTTAAAATCCAACTATTTTCGGTTCTCATGTTAGATGAGGAAAGATAAGGCGGGAAGGACTGGAACGTGAAGTTGCATCAAAGCCCGTAGCCAAGGCCACCAAAGAGCCCATTATGATACCATAAAAGGTGAGTGGCCCTTACCGTACCAGCTACTACGGATCGAATCATTTTGTGGTATCATTAAGTTAACATATTGCTCTTAATTCGTGCTTATAATCCTCCGAAAGTCTTTAAAAAATCTGTCGACAAAGAGCAGCCGATCTTCTTCTACTTAGTGCCTAACAGTGGCATTGAAAATGCTGCACGCCTTCTTCCTCCTCATACACTAGAAGTAATTGTAAGATTCGATGAGATTTGAGCATCTTTGCGGTGTAAGTAACTATCAAATAGTTATCAGTGAAAACCGTTGCCAGGGACGAAAGTCTAGTTATTTATCGCCAAAAAAGAGTTGATGCGTGCTTCATCAAAGCAACGACACACCAAACTGATGACTTGCATGTAGAAACCGATTTGCGGGATATTGATAAAGTATGCTCTGCAAAAAGAACACCATTAATCTCATCAAAGAGCCTATGGAGATGGAGATGTTTTCTTATCCCTCTTGGAGGCGGGCGATCTAGATCAAGCAGATGATTGCTGGGGTGTCCAGGTTTTTGACAATTTAACATTTGCAGCATTTTGATAGATCTGGAACCTTTCCAGCGTGTGGCTTTTTTTTTGATCAGGCGACCAAACGGGCGAAGCGTGAGTGTCGGGCAATTTTTTTGTGAACTGTTATCGGCGTTTCTTTCTCTTTTCCTCAAGTACTTCCCGGTAAGGACTTGAGGATTTGTTGCGCCTTTGTGCTTTAGATAAAACATCGGCGCTGAAGTTAACAGTGTTATGAAACGTTACGCCTAAGATCTTATGGTGATTGATAGCTGGTGTTAGCCCAATGCCATCGTACAATATTTGGGTCAGCTTTTCCACCAAGCCGGAAATATAATGGCCGTGGGTCAGGGTGGTTATAGTGAAAGGTAGCGCGAGGTGAAGACTAGGGTGAAAACCATTGTGTGTGGGTAGCTCCGCCCATCCCACAGATGATCCTGGCAACATCGAAAATTTTAAAACAGTTTTTTCAATTGGAAACATGTTTTTCTAATGGGGTCGCCCTTCGACAGTGTTTGACCAACACTACGAGTGTATTTCTGCCATGGAAAGCTGCTCGAAAAAACTCATATGCCTTGCAGATGCCGTTCAGCGTCAGCATAAAACATGTAGGTCCTGTTCTGCCAATATGTAGGAAAAAATAATGGGAGCACGATGTAAATTGAAAGAGAAGCTCTGATTCAAATCCCTTCGAAGATTATAATTTGTCTATATAAGGCACAGGTCCTATTATGCTGTCATCGACATAGAAAATGATATTAACTTCTCCTGGTGAGGAAGGCAGTTTTTATATGAAGAAATTAAACAGAAGTGGGGATAGGACAGCGCCCGGTGGCACACCTGTTTAATTCCCCTAGGTTTTGAGGTTTCGTTGCTAAATTTAACTGATAAAGGGAATAAAGGGGAAGGCATGAACCTTCTTTATCTTGCATAGCGTGCCATGGTTGGCTGTTTCAAGAGCTATGACAGGTCACGTGCCACCAGCCTGTGCTATGATGGGCTTTTAACTGATTTAGTGCGTAATTCTTAGTTATTTTATCTCACGTATTCTACTTACTGTTATCCTTCCACAAAGAAAAGTTACCATTCAACTTAGAATATGGCGTTCTCACCATCTTCGGTGTGGTTCAAGTTAGAAATTTAATTCTATTACTTTTCGCGATATTTATCATTGATATCGTGAATGCCTTCAATGATTGCCTTCCGCCGATGGTCGCACGTTAATCGATCTATTAGGTTTCTTTAAGATTTCATACATATATCTTCAATGCGCCAATGTCATATGAACTCCTCTGTGCTATGGTGTAGTCTGAGTTTTAAAAAATGTAGCATCTTAACTTTCTCTCGGTTTTCTTGTCCAATGACACTGAATTATTTGTGATGCCATATTCCATCTAACAAAATATAAAAGACTTGGGAGTTTATCTCAACCTCGAGTTAACACTCCACTACCAAAGAAATAATGTAATCTACGCAGCGAGCCTTAAATTTTGTTCCATAAAAGAACTCGAAGGAATTGGTGGTATCGTTTACTCTCAAAAATTTTTTCCCAGACCGTGTGCTATCACTTATCCAATATGCATAGTTTATACGGGACCAGAGCTCTATTGTATGCTGTCGCTAAACAGAAAGAATTCAAAGATATGCACTCTTTCGAACCCTCACAACCTTAGCCTGCGTAAAATATTGGATGTAGAATATAACCCATTAAAAGTTATTATCGAACTAGTCCGTTTTTGGCCCTATCTAAATCCATACCTCCATTTTTTCTGCTGTGCACTGAATGCACTTATCTTTACTTATGTGTTCCAGATCATCTTGTATGTGTTAAACAAATATTAGTGTACAGTTAATTATTTTTTGTAGCTTAAGGCATTTCCTGTATATTCAGGCGTCTTTTGTGAAAAAGTTTTCTTACACACAAAACTGCATGTCGACTATTTTAATCCTTGAAGGTAAATAGAAGGAATAAAAAAACATACAAAGTCAACATTTTTCCCATTTGTTGGTGTTAGAATTTTTCTACTTCTTATATAAGTGCAACATGACAGATAAATTGCGTGTAAAATAGCTTCGAATAGACATTAAGAGATATGACCAAATAAATGTAGAAGAAGGAAAGGGTTCAATGGAACTCTACAGTAGACTGGGTCGATTAATTAACCGATATCGCGCCATCGATTTTTTGATAGGATTTGGGCTCAGGAAAAAAGTTCCATTACGCATACCCAAAAAAATAATTTTCGAGCCTGCGAAATTAAGTTTTTTTGATTTTTTTTTCGACTTTGATTTTTGAGTTTTTCATGACCTACTAAAAAAATTTTCATATGATTGTATGCATATGAAAATGGGTATATATATGAAATTTTTTTTAGTAGGTCATGAAAAAAACCTTAAAATTCAAAGTCGAAAAAAAGCAAAAAATTAAATTTCGCAGGCTCGAAAATTATTTTTTGAGTATGTGTAGTGGCACTTTTTTGCCTGAGCCCGAATCCTATCGAAAAAACGATGGCGCAATATAGGTTAGCTTTCATCCATACAAATCGACCCACCCTATACCTTCCGAGGAAGCAACTTCATATAAAATGCATGCTCAAGTCTAATGACAAATTAAAATAACAAAAATAATTCGCAATATAAGTACTTCAGAGTTGGCAGAGCTCCTCGATAAAAAAACTAATAACTTTTTGATAGCAACCCGATACTTTTTTATAATATATCTATAACTTCTGAATAGATACTTGGTAACTTTTCGAAAATCGATACATGCCTCATACCACATCGATTAATTTAGATTGAACTGACCGGTCAAAAAAGACCATAGAGTGAAGGTTTCCATAGTGTTACCAGAATTTGTTTCACCACCAAACGGAAGAACCCCAATCAGGTGCCAGGGCATATATACGTTACATACGTTATAGAATGACTCCGTCCTCTTGGCAAATACTAACAGTTTTCTGGGACCCAGCTTAATTGCTGCCTCGAGACCCGGTAACTTTGCCGCTAATAAAAAAATCGATTACTTTGAATAATATATCGATAACTTTTCGATAATTTTTTTCATGACATTTCGATGAAAACATGCGATAACATGCGGTCAACTTTTCAATAGCAAGTTGATAACTTTTTGATAACATTATATAAACTTTCGATGAAAACTCGAAAATAGCAAAACTAATTCACAATATATCTTCGCAATTATTCATATTATATATTATATTTCTTTTAAGATACTTGATAACTTAAAACAAAATGTATAGCAGCCTAATTCCACAACGATTACGTGTTGATTAACACATCGATAAGAAGTCGACAGCAATAATTGGTAATACTCAAATAATATTTTAATAGCAAATCGAAAACTTTTTTATAACAGAGATGCGGTTCTTTCGTTCTTTTTCTGATGAACGAACAAAGTTGTTCTTTTTGTTCACTTGTTCTTTTTTTTTCAAGCTAATTTGTTCACTGCTGCTCGCACCCGCGAAAAAATCCCACAAGTATTGATGGGGTTGTGTATGCAGCAATGCTTTGTGTAGGTATATTTAAATGTGTTATGAATAAATAAGTTAATATATATATGTAATAATTAACTTCAAAAAGAGCTACAAATTTCGGAAGATCCAGGAAATTGAAAGAGTACAGACACAAATTGTAAATATGAACTTCTCAAGTTTAATAAATGTAATAATTAGTTTCTTACAAAACATGTTTTTCATAAATAATCCATACATATATTGTTGTAGCAGTGCCACATACAAAGATGACCACACATATCTTTAGTGTAAGTGGCATCATCGACACTCGTGCTCAATGTGAATTTCTGCGTATGTATGTATCAATTTGCAATGTTCGCGAACGAGAAGAGAGAAAGAATAACATTAGATAAAACGAACTAAAAGAACAAATAGAACCGAAATCGAAAATCTAGTTCACTTGTTCAGTTGAAAGACCCGGTCAATTGGACAAGTTCAGAACGAAACGACCTAACTCTAAACTTTTCTATAAACTTTAAAAATATGTCGATATTTTTCGATAACAGCTTATCAAAATGAAAATCGTAACTAAACTTTTTTTCGCTTACTTACTTACTTAATTGGCGCTTAACCATTTAAACGGTTACGGCCGTTCAACACTTCTTCTTTCTGCCAACCGGCGCCAATTGGTCACACCAAGGAGGTTTAGATCGTTTTCCACCTGGTTCTTCCAGCGGAGTTTGGGCCGCCCTCTACTTCTGCTTCCATAGGCGGTTTCCGATAGAAACAATTTCTTGGCCGAAGTGTCATCTTTCATTCGTATTTTTTCGAATATTAGCAACACTAGGGTGTACTGTCATCTCTCAGCCCATGCTAAGAGTGATTTGTATGCACATCCATAGATCAATCAGTATGTATATACATAAACGAATCAATCATTAGGTCTACACATATGTACGTACACGCAGCGGAGAAGCAACCCACAAACACATGCAGGTATCTCATCTGAGATATGCTATCATAGTTGTGGAAGTGTCGCTCATAAACACACGCGCATATGAGAGCTATACACGTACATCTGTAGTTATAATTATAACAGACAACCAACTAGTAGATTCTAGAACAGAAGCGCCTAGAAGATTCAACGAGGAAATCAAAGAGTATAAAAGGCAGCAATATTAGAGGCGCTAGAATCAGTTTTGATTAAGCACGCTATCTGTCGAGCAATAATAGAGTTATTGTGAAGTACTTTAATAAAGACCATTTTGCATTACTGAATTGTGGTGTTATTTTTTCAACAGTTTAGTTATTTTTTTATTTTTTATTTTATTTAGTTATTTTAACTTAGCAGAAGGTTGCAAATAAGAGGATTTTCAGTAAATTCGTTACAGTATTATTGCACCGATAACTCAACAATACTTCGTTAACAAATCGCTAACACTCCTATAACAAAATGAAAAATAGCTCTTCCTTTTCCTTTCTTTCCTTTCTTGTGCTGTTAAGTAAAATGCCTCCTGTAAAATTTAAGGTATAAATAGTTCGGCAACTACTTTTGTTTGACACCCAAATGTAATTAACCTATCTCAGGCGGTCTTTTCATTATGTAACGATTCAGAAAGTTACATCGTTCATACATCCCGGCTTGGGCTTGAACTTCTGAAAAACCAACTGGCGACGTTCACCGACGTCTCGCTGCTCACGATCAAGCCTACCTCCACCACCTTCTAGCAGCAACGCCACATCAACTCACATCACTGTTGCTCGCCCTAAACTGCACCTCCATCTCACACGGACGCTGCTACCCATAACTACAATCTACGCAGCACGGACAGAAGCAATGCCAAGCACCAGTCTCTGTCCCCAACTCATCCCTCCTTTTCCGACATACGCACTCGCGTAACGAGAAGTCATAAACTCCTAGTCCTCCACACCACGTGCACCGTATGCCAGATAAGAATATTTATGATTGCCACATCATACCAATTAAGTTAATACCATGGCAAGTGCCACCTTCACAGATGCTGCGGTCTTAGCAATGGCAGCCCCATGAGCACATTTGTTGCATCGCGTGGCGACTGCGCTCCGTTTTGTTTCAGAATTCTGAAATTTTATTGGAAACAGCTAACCGGAAATTTTGCGAAGATATCTGATTACATGAAAAAAAAATCCTCAAAAATACTTGGTCTGACAAAAATGTTTGACAAAGTCAACCAGAGCACAATACATAGAGACTTCATACCTTCCCCATTGCCTAAGTGGACAGACCGTAGATTAACTGAATGGACGGCAAGCATCGTTTCAATTTAGAAGCAAAACCCTAAAACGTAGGGGAAGAAAACAGGTGGTGCCAAAGTGTGGTGTTCTTTCCACGCTTCGGTTAAATTTCTACATATCAAAGCTTCCTTCCACATCGAAAAGAGTCGCTATTATTTTCTTAGCCGACGAATGCACAATAAAAACCAAATAACTAAAACCGGAGTTTTTCTGGTTTCTTCACTTCACGACTTGAAACTAAAACATACCAAATAAACGACTATTTGCTTATGACGTGGAACAGACGACACAAATATTAGACTCCATGTTGATGCAACTCTTAGCTTCAATACGCATGCCTCCCAAATTGTATCTAAAGTGCAGGAGGGTATCAAAATCTTCAAGTCGCTTGCCGACGGCACTTGGGGAAAAGATGAAGAAACGCTGCCCACAACTTATAAATTAACTGACCGGTCACTCATGTTCTACGCGTTGCCAGTCAAGTCATCTAGTCTATAAAACACACACAGACATAGGCTACAGACCTGCTTCAATGCTGCAATCTGTACTGCCAAATGGTGGCTTTTTGTGACCACTGAACTCATCTATAATGAGAGAAGAGAGCTGAAGATAAAAACGCATAACAAAATGCTGCACAGAAAATTTTTGCTAAATTCTCAACTCCTGAACACCCCAGCAAAAAACTGATTGATGTAGCCCCGCCTCAAAAAGTGATAAGAAAACATATCCGTAAGCACTATTATGAAATGCGGCACCTGTCTATGCGTTCGTTCGATCCAGATAAGCATCAGGAAGCCCTTAGCCGAATCCAGACAGAATCGGTTAATACTTTTGCCAGATTCGCGCCCAGTGAACCCCGTTAATAATATACACTATCAAAGAACAAAGCAGATTACCACGGATACTGTAACAGGTTAATCTTAGTTGTACAGAATCAACCCCAACATACGTAAAGTATGTCCAGCATGCGATGTGTCCTCACATTACACCAACCGCCATTTTCAATTTTAAGTCTAAGCAATGCAGCTTATAGCAACACCATTATGGTACAAACCTGTTAATAATGCTAGTTTCCTTAGACTCCCGTTAGAGGACATTGATTAATGTTTTTGAGTAGTCACACCTATTGACACACCTGCTAACACAAAAATAGCAACGCGAGATTTGAAGCAAAGCAAAATATGCGAAAAAAAAGCACTTCATCATAAAATCTTGAGCATCAAAAAGTCATTTGATGGCTGCTTGAAGACAAGCAAAGAAAGCTAAATGAAAGTGGATCAAAGCAATAAACAACCATATGAACATATGTATGTACCTGTATTAATACGAACATATACATACATACATGCAAACAATTGAACGGCATGCATGAATGAACTGTTTGTCTGCTTGTTGCATAAGTCATTTGCATAAGCGGCCTACCAAAGCACACAAGCAGCACTTATCCACTCAGCGGCTAAAAGGCAGAAAATCCACTCATATGCTAGACACGCTAAAATGAGTTCACACACACACACATCCACATACTCAACACCACTGTGCAAACTTATGTACGTACAGAAAGGTGATTTAGAGTCTTTATATTCATCAGTCGTTGTTCCCTTAATTTTTTTGAAACAGGTAAGCAGTACATAAGAGAGGTAGACATGAGGGGGGTTACTCAGCGAAATTATTGCACACAGAAAAAAATTTGACTAGGCCACGTTTAAGTCATAAACCAAAGACTAGCCAAGTAGCATACAAATTCTTGACTCATCGTAGTTGGGCGTAGTAAATTTAAGTTTTTTTTGCAGATTTTTTTATTTAACTTTTTGCTTTCCCAAATGAAAATAAATTTCAGCACAAGAAAGTGCATTCCATTATTTCGCAGTTCCTAGAGTGTTGGCCCAAAAATTTATTTTGTAACTTAGCGGAAGCCATAAAAGCTTTTTATACCTTTCATGAACATGAAATAGTATATTAACTTTGGTCCGATGTTTGTAACGTAATATAGAAATATAGAAGATAGACTCACCATTAAGTATACCGAATTGATCAGGGCGACGAACTGAGTTGATATAGCCATGTCCGCCTGTCTGCCTGTCCGTCTGTCCGTCTGTGTGTTTGAACGCAAACTAGTCCCTCAAATTTTGAGATATCTCAAAGAAATTTGACACAAGGATGTATTTTTGTATTATATTAGACATTTGTCGGATCCGGTAGGATCGGACCACTATAACATATATCTCCCATACAACCGATCATTCAGATAAGACGATTTTGGTCATTCCTGCCGCAATTTAAAAAGTATAAACGTGAAACTCGGTGATATATATAACAATATATCATAAAAGATATCCTGAAAAAATCACTTTGATCGGAGCTATATATAGTATATATCCCATACAACCGATCGTTCAGATAGAAAGATTTTTGGAAATGTCTCCCCTAATTTCCAATATAAAAACGTTACACTTGGTGATATTTATTCAAATATATCATAGGAGATTTCATGAAAAAATCATTTCGATCGGAGCTATATATAATATATATCCCATACAACCGATCGTTGAGATAAGGGGGTTTTTTGCTATTTTTTATTTTATATTTATCTTAAAAATCGTTTAGGTATGTACATCTATATATTTCTTATCTTATACATCCGATTATTTGGAGATTACGAACGGGATAAGATTATTGTTCAGCCCCATTCATGAAAGGTATGAAGTCTTCGGCTGTGCCGTCCCGTCCTTACTTGTTTTTTGTTAGTTTTGTGCGAGTAATTAAGGGAAGAGTAAGAAGAAAGATGAAAGAAATACAATCGTTCGTTTGAGTTTATTATAGTACAGTTAAAGAGTGAGTTTTAAGTAGTTTGAATAAAGAAAATAAAATGGGAGAGTTTGACATCATTTATGCCGAAAGATTGTGGAAGTCAAAGTGAAAGCAAGTTTTTACTAAGAAAATTTGCAAGTGCTTGCTTACCATGAGGGTGGTCTCAGGATTGTATCATAACATAGGTAACACCATCATCCCACAGCTGTAAAAGAAATGCCACATGGTAAACTAAGCCAAATGCACATTTGGACGTCAGCTAAAGGCCTCAACATCAACCAAGCAAGATTAAACTGATTCTCTTCAGTGACAGATCCAAGATACCTCTTCGAATGGCCTCACTGGCTTTCACTAAACTATCCCTCTCAACGAATTTATGTACCTTGGAGTCGGGATAGGCAACAAACTTAGCTGGGAAGTCAAAATTGAGGGAGAAATAGCGAAGGCATACATTGCGTACTACTCGCGTAATAGAAAAGCTAGCCGAACCAGAGGCATAAGGCCGAAGATTATGATATGGTTCTACACAGCAGCCATAAGGCCCATCCTAGCGTACGGAGTATTTATGTGGCGTTCAGAATTGGACACACAATACAACATGACGAAAGAAAACAAGATACAAAGAGCAGTATGCGTGGTAGTGAAAGGAGCACATACGTCTAGTCCATCGGAGGCATTATCTAAATATTTTTTTTCAAACAGCTGCAATTGCAGCTTCACGCACGTCTAACACCTACTTGTTTAGCCATCTGACTAAGGTTGTCAAGCAGCTGGAACGACACGTGGTATGACCAAAGTGGTATCTTAATTGTGCTTCTTAATCTGGATGCGATAGCATATAACCTATCACCCACATTAATGTTTGACAAGAATTCAAGGTGAAGTGTTCTTCAAAAATGGATAGGTAAGCCTGCGGTATCGGTGCAGAAATTTTATCCGAGCGGCTAAAATTCGCAATATCCATTCCTCTTCTAAATTCAGCTTGAATCTTCTCAGCAAAGACATCAGGTATAGAGTACGCCCTTATTTTCTTGTTAGAGAATGGGGCAAGCTTCGGTGAAATACGGATATTCTCGGTCAGACAAGCATCGCTTTAAGCACAGATTCTAATATACGGTCTCTTAGGCCGCCGAAAACTGTAAGAGAGCGTTACGCGAAGCAGCAAATATTTCGCCAATCATGCTAGCTTGGGTATCCGGTCACAAGAACATTGAAGGCAATGAATAGTGCATCGGTAAGCACCTCTGATGCAGTTTCCATGCATAGGCCACTCTCATCAATAAGGAGTGACATTTCTGTCAATCTCAGGAAAATCGCAATTCTAAATTGGTGCTTTGTGAATACCTGCAATATCAACAAACTTGCATGCCTATTTTGGTTGTAGAGAAGAACAGAAATATTCTGGATCACATCCAGAAAAGAAATATTTAGGATCGCATCGACCATTATAGGGTACTAGCCAATGGCCCACACTCGGAGAGAATGGGAGTTCGAAGCTCTGCGTTAGCGGTGATTTTGTCTTCACTCCTACAAAGGCTCTCAACACTATCCCGTGATTTAGATTAATTGGCAACTGAAAGAGAGGAGGAATGGTAATGCTATGATACATTATTCCAAAGCCTCAGTTTTAATTACATTACTCGCTGATTATTCCACTCCCTGTAATATTCTCACAAAGAGCTACTGAGTGTGTATTCTCACACGACAATAATAGGCAAATAGTCAACGTGATATTGAAGGTGCTATCATCACATATACTGATTCGTGTGGACTACATGGGAAGGTGTGGTATTTTTTCCGTTCGACCACGAAACTATAAACAGGCAAAAATGCTTTGATCGGTGCTTCCTACATGCGAATCATCAAGGTTTATTTAGGCCTTCCCGTGAAAGAGGATGCACTAACACACTTTTGTCCTAAGTTAGACAGGGACTTTCGTCTATGGTAAGGGCTCTCACTGGTCGCTTTTTGAAAGGCGTGATTTTCACCCCATATAGTCTCTAATAGTGACTAGAGACGGCTTACTGAATACAGCTGTTTGTGTCGAGTTGAGATGCAACTTCTCGGCCAAGTACTTATAACTTTATATAGCCTAACCCATATCATTAACATTTAGAATACTACAGTAGTCACTACATCTAATGCTGTCAACAACCATGATCTTGTCCGGGATGTCCACACGTTCACCAAAGAAAATTTATATGGCATTATCATTACTTATGGAGACTGTTTCAAATGTATCAATTTTCTACTCAGTCTAAAATGGCGCCTAATGACCTGCTGCCCAAAGGATTTGGAGATCAACACTTTCAAGTCCATAATTTATCAGACATTTTAAAGCATCTGTCTATTTTAGCCAGACCATACTGTGTGCATATTTATTTACAAGAAAAACATACATGTTAACACTTTGAACCGCCTCTTATCCGTTTTTCGATGGTAATTTTACTTACTGCAGTAGAGAGGCAGGACGTATAAATGAAAAGGAGGCGTCCACAACAACAACAATAGCAACACCAAAACGAATATTGCATCCATGCAATGCGATTCAGCCGAAATTTTACGATTTGGGCAAAAAAAAGGCATTTAAGTTACTATGTTGCATACTTTCAGGGGTGCAATAATCCTCTTGGAATGTACGATAAATGAAGCATACTTACAGGCGAGCAGTTTTACACTCTTCCATAATGCGATGAGTCAGAACTGCAATTGTTTGTAAAAAAAATAAATTCATCTGTTTCTGTTAATGGCATTTAAGCATAAGCAAATGTAGTAGTTTATCATCAACAGTAAAAAGGACCATATTCAACAACAAAAATGTAAGTAGATATTCATTCAGTCATTCATTAATTGCAGTTGTTTTACATAAGACTTGCTCAGTTTCTATCAGAAAAACAATTGAATTATTTAGTGAAACAAAAAAGCCCGTGAATGGGGAATGCCGCAAATTAGCACTCGTGGAGGGTAGTAGCCAGGCTGGGTCCGACTGTACTCAGCAGTGAAGCGACCCAAACATACCGACGTACAGGCTTTTAATTCTAGATCAACTATTTAACATTTGCTTCAGAAAGCCTGCTGCCAACCACTTCTGGATGTAGAGTTTTAGAGAATCGAACTGACAGTGATCACAATTAAATAATTTTAAATCTTAACTGCCCCGGTCAGAGGTAGATATTGAAAAGGTCACGTAAAACATTGATATGGGAGGCACTCAAAGTCGACGCTGTCATGCATTTTACAATGGTGCTGTAAAATGGCCGACGTATAACCCACTGTACCAACGCAGCGGATGAGAATTCTGAACAAATAATGTGATATCTGCGGCAAGCTTGCAATGTTTCTACGGAGAGGATTTTGGAAAGAAAATACTAAGTATATTTGTGGAAAGTCGAAATCGCAGAGCTGCAGAAAATATGTCACAAGAAGCGGAGGCTAGAACTCGCGCGCATCGCAGGCCTGCCGCTGAAAAGTTGGCGCTGCTAAGCAAACTTAAAGTCTGTAGAGCGCTTTACAATGAAGTGGACCGAGATCCCTGGGTCAAGGATATCAAATAGTCATGAAAAACTCCGTCACCTAATATGATGATGATTGAGGAGAACACCGCTCAAACTGCGCAGCACGAAACTTTGAAAAGTCCAAGAGCCTGACGGAAAACCCCTGGAGGAAGGGGAGGACTGTCTTGTCGACAGAATTTTTTTCCAGAAGGCTCATTCTACAATAGACGCCATTGCAGACGTAACAAGCAGAGTCAAGGAAGATGAGACAGAGTCCCACTGAGCAAGACCGGTGGCCTTAGTAATTTAAGAGTGAAGTTTTTTTTTCTCTTTTATGGGTGTGTATCCAGCGCCGCCTAGCTGTCTCCATTGGGAAAGTTTTCCTCTATGCAGATCCAATACGGGTTGTAAATGTTTAAATCAAGAGCAGCATCTACTCGAACGTCACTGGGGATTCATATGACGCATGAGACCTTTTAAGCCAAACCCTCCTCGCCAGTCGGTTTTGGTGAGGCGCTGCTGTTTTGAATACTCGCAGCTGGCCTAAATAACTGGGCCGTCCAACGTTTACTGGCAGTGATCCCATTAGCCTGAGGCTAGCTTATGTATACCAATATTTCACACTACGCTTTCGCTTAAGCTTATATCTTACGCATACCCTGAGGGAAGATGTTTTCACATCAAAAAAGGGCGTAGCGGTAATGAAAAATTATGACAAGAGCAAAGCCACATAATCAATGTCGTTCATCAAATAATTTGCTTTAAGTGTTGACAATGAAAGCGAGTGCACGTTTTAAATGAAGAGCATAACAATCTCGTTACGTTAGTCTTGTTTCTTTGGTCGGTGTATAAATTGCACTTCAAAACACGCATCACATTAAAAAAAACCTTTGCTACAAACATTGCTGCTAGATTATAAGAATCTCGTGTTATACAAGAGGTGAAAGCTACTCAGCCTAAACGAAGCCGAATTTCCAGCAAAAACTCTTATTTCCCTTAAGTTTCCTCCAACTGGATCATGAGTATTCATTCGTTGCCTCAAGCGTAGCTGTTACCAGCGATCCATATGATAGATATCTTAAAAAATTTTGAGGCCATTCGCAGCAATTTCAGAACCTAAAACCGCTAAGCTCACAGAAGCACAACTAGTTGAGAAAGTGTTAGATTTTTATTATTATTATGACTAGCTTATGCCCGTGGGTTTTACCCCACGTTACTATAAAAATATGCAGGCTGCGCGTAACTGGTCATGGGTAAAACATGAGTTGGTAAGATTAACTTTTGCCACAGCTAATGACTGTTGTTGTATGATATACTCATATTTGTAACAGGATACCCCTCGCGTAGGTGAGGTTGACAATTGGGTTGCAGAAGCTCTGAAGCTATAAAGGTTTGTATTGCGCTCATTAATCCTTTGATTCGCAGCTAATGATCGTACTAGAGCTTCATTGATAGGGATAGGAAATTTGAGGCATTTAAAATTTAAAAGACAAATCTATCGGTATCAATGGAATCCTTAGTTTTAAACTTTTTTGTGTTCGAAATTTTCCGATAAAATGAATTGCTTCAATGTCATTTGTAAAAGTCTTGTGATGAAAAGCCTTGTCCCACTACATAAGCGTGGAGAATCAAATTAACGGGCCCTTTTTTAAGGATCCATCAATGAGGAGAAATTTCTGATGGCTCAAAAGAGCTAATAAACTCAATCAGACAATCAGCTTGGGACTCTTCCACTGCTGTGTTAATAGAGTGATAAGTTGTCTTGGTTTTAGTGATATTAACATCCTTTAAGATGCCTAAAATGCCTTTTCTCAAAGCAATTTACAGTTTGTAATGATAGATTCAATATTTTGAAGGAAGATTAGCTATTAAAGCTTCAGGTGATGTCATAATTTCTCAAAAACTTGCCAGGAAAAGAAATCAAATGTTTTAGTAAAAAATATAAATTTTGCCATAATTAATTTCAAGAAGTTGTTTAGCAAAAGCTGCTGCTGAAGTGTTTCCGCCAAAATGCCATCTCATATTTCTAAAGAGCGTAAATTGTTGTACGTAAAGCCGACTATAGACGAAAAATCACACATTTACTTCAACTGCGGCTCTTCCAGCAAGTAACAGGAAAGCACTACCTTTGGGATAATAATTACACCTTACATTCTTAAGGGTTCGGTCTAAAACATGCAGCGACTGTTTTTGAGTCATGGTGCATACATCGCACACCCTCACTTAGGCCTCTGACCGTTTGCATATGTTGCACATCGGTGTATCAGATGTTTGCAGACAGTGATCATTTAAATGCGGAGTTGTACGTCCACCGCACAAAGGGTATCCGCTGTGTCTGAGAAAGCAACTGCCATAGTGATGTCTCTTTTTGCTCTTACAACAATTAATATCAAGTTAAACAGAAATATTTTTTTTCCGGTTCCTCCAGGCGTATCCAAAAATGCCAACCCTAAAGATAGCATAAAATAATACTAAAGGAATAACAACCAAACCCAACTCTGTAATCAACTTTACGTGTTGAAATAATCTAAGATTTTAAGGCAGCCATAGTTTTGAAATTCCCATTTGTCTTGTTTTTTTTTCAATTCCATATATTATTGGTGCTGCTAGGACTTAACGTCATATAACTCCTTACCAATTTTCATTATTCCATTTGTGTGGGAGGTGCCACGCCCCTTCTTTCTCAACCCTTATTTTTTAGTGGTGTTAACTCTTTACTGGATTTCAATGTTCTTGCATGAATACTTCCAGAGTTATGCTGTATCAAACATTCCAATTGTATGGTAGGTTAGGTTAGGTTAGGTTTAAGTGGCTGCCGTCCGCAACGGAGCGGCACACCTAAGCCTTTATAGGCCCATTGTGAAACCACACGGATTTGTTCCTACACTCTCCTAATCAAACCACTGCGTTGAGTTTGTGAAGTTAACTAAGCGTCGTGTATTGACCTCAGCTATATCAGTCAGATCTACGAGAAACATCTTGCCCATAAAAGGTTGCCTTCTTCTACCGAGCGCTGGACATTCGAAGAGTAGATGCATTACAGGCATTTTTTCAATCCCTCAGGTTCTACAATAGTCATTAAATGGACGCCAATCCTATCCGCATGCAGTCCAATACAAACATGACCAATGAGACGATCTACAACTAAGGAAAGATCCCTTTTACGAAGAGTGAGAAGCTCTCGCGATCTCTTCTCATTCCATTCATGCCATGTGAGTTTTGTCGTGTGGCATCTGTCATTATGCTTTCACCTGGCTCCGGCATGTATGGTGTTGCCACCCCCACCCCCTTTTTTATATTGAAGTTATCTTTAGTCTATGATCATCTTTGGAAGGTTTCTAGTGGGTGATTCTAATATATAGTTGTGATCAGCCGATTCGTTTAGGGCGCAATCCGACTTATACCTACATACAAACATTCATAATTTTAACTTTATATATATATATAGATAGAAAATATTGATAGACTGGTTGTCATAGATAAATTGGTTGTGATCGGTCAATCCGTTTAGGACGCAACTCTATATATACCTACATACGTACATAATTTGAATATATATATATAGAAATATTATTATTATATTATTATTATTATTATTATTATATTATTATTATTATTATTATTATTATTATTATTATTATTATTATTATTAGGCCTGGAAATACTGCGACCTTTTTTAGATATATTGTGCATTAGCTTTCAGCCTACTTTGTATGTGGAGGCTTTTAATGTATCTAAGTACCTCATCAGGCCGTTTACTCCATATCACATTGGGATTAGGAGTCACACTACCTAGATGGGAGAGTATCTGCTTTGTCAGAGCGAGGTATTCACAGAGAATGTTAGCCGTCGTTTCATCATCCAGCTCACAAAAAGAATACATTTGAGTATCGGCTAGATTTAACTTACTTAGATGATATCGTTGACCACAATATCCCATACAGTACCCATAGAGAGTCCGTAGGTCCTCCCTGATTAGATTAATGAGTTTGGCTGATACTTTCGTTGCCGGAAGCATAAACAGTTTGGCCTGTCTTTTGCCCCGGGCAGTCAATCCAGTGACGTCTGAAATGTTTTTTTTCCCATTTACTTATGTTTTCCCTGGTGTGTGCGTTCATAAAAGGGCTCTGGACCAAATAATGTACTGTAGCACCCTGCTTTGCTAGGTAATCTACATGTTAATTACCCTCATGTCCCTGTTGTCCAAGAAACCATCCTAACAAAACCTGTTTTTGGCTACCAGGTCATTAAGGATTTCAATGCAGTCATCCACTAGCTTAAATACTTCAACCATAAGGGCACAGTATAGCTTATCGAGTATCAACAATACTTTTATACATCCTCAAATATCAGAGAAACGACTTATCAATTGGAAAAAATACGGAAAAACCATATAAGCTGAGTATGTCTGCAATTGCTTAAAAGCTTTTCAGACAACATCGACTGAGATTAAGCTAAATTTAAAAGTATTTAAACCATCCAGATATGAACTTGTTCAACTAAGCCTACGAAAGATTGTGTGTGCGAAAAGACGCTTAAACTCTTACTTACTTCAGGCATATTAACCAATTCGACGGTTGATTAAAATTTCGACCTATGTCGGCGCCAGATCGAAAACGACCTATCTGAGAATATTTTTCAAAACATCCTATTCCAAAATTTGTTTTAAAAATGCCTTATTTTATCAGTTAAAAAATGTGCTATCCTAGCATTTTTTTCACAAACGCCTCAGCTAGTATCAAAATGCTGTGAATTTAAGCTCAGGTGAGGGGTTTTTCAACCGAATTTTGAGATAGGGTCGTTCTCAATAGGATCCTGAAATAGGCCGTTCTTCAATCGAAAGATAGGTTGTTTTAAAAACTGCAGCCGAGGTAGGGTCATATTCCACTCCAGCATTCGATCTGTTTTTTGCTTTTTGTATAAAATATGTGTAAAGAGAATGAGAGTGTTGTTGGAAAGCTACTCACCTATTATGACATGCACATAAACTGAAGATGTTTTTCGCTATCGTTGGCACGCATGTGTAATTTCCGGTATCGCTTGGCATTGCACGATGAATTTTCAATCTGTGAATTGTAAAAGAAAGATTTCAATAAAAAAAATTTAAATTTTAGCGGCTTTTTAAATTTATTTTTTAAATGTAAGCTTCAAGATTATGCAACTAGCCAAATGCTTAAGCAGAATTTCAACTAAAATTGGTTAGTGCTGTAGTGTTGGGTGCAATAAATCAGATATGAATAATCCCCTCTTACCTTCAATAACTGTGCATATTCTGTTATCGTTCGAATTACTAATGTCGAATCAACGAACCCAAATACTCTTTATATAGAATACTCTTTATTACCAGCATACTATGGTAAAATATATTTAAATTTCGACATATTCGCACACATCACTTATAGCACGTTAAAATAAAACTCATTTCTATTGCTTAGCTTACGCTGCTTTTATACTCTCAGCTTTCTTCGCCTTTCTACCAGGGTCAAGACGTGAACAGCCTTCTTAATTATTTGCCTACTTTTTTCTCTCATACCTTTGCATCTGCTTTCTATGTATAAGGTTGAGTAATTTGCGCTCTTCATTGCTGTGTACATCTCTGCATCTCATATCAGCTGCTGCCTGTATGTATATATCTCGGTAATATGCGCTGTACATCTCTGCATTTAAATTGAGTTAATAAAACTACTACAAACTATCTCGCAAACTTTTTCGAAAAAATTTAAAAAGTTTGGCATAAACTTCGAAAATTTTGTTTGTAGTTGTCCTGAATTTTGTAGTATGCAGTTTTGTAAATTTAAGGCTGAGATAATCGCATTAATTATGACAGTTTTTATACACAGCTGTACTTGTACACAGGGTATTGTAATTTTGATTCGACAACGGTTGGTTGTACAGGTATGTATAAAGGAATTAAGATAGATATAGAGTTTCCAATATATCAAAATCATCTGTATAGAAAAAAAAATGTTATTGAGACATGTGCGTCGTCCGTCCGTCTGTCCGTTAACACATTAAGTCCTGAGTATAGAAGGGGGTGGAGCAATTCGATGAAATTTTCTGTGGCTATTTAAAATGGTCCAATTAAGAATAAAAAACAAAAACAAATTTGCTGCTCTAACCCATTGGGGTGGTGGAGCACGCAACGTTAGGTCTAAGTGATATACAAATGTTTACTTTTCAGTTCATTTTATTTTTACAAAAATGGATTTTCTTTTGAACGAAAACTCAAAACCAGGAAATCATGATAATAAATAAAATATGTTTAATTGCGATATTTCTCAAAACACGGTAATTCGACCAGTAGCTCTTATTGATGGCATGGTTTTGAATCCAGTAAAATCCATAATTCCAATGAACGTCTGCTTTTCTGTCAAATCTTTGGAAAACGATGTATCACTACAATATAATAGTAATACATTGCGTAGTGATTTGTAACTCGCACCATTAGTCAATCACGTTATCATCAATAAATTTATAGTTTTAAAGAGCTCGCAAGGGTTCAGTGTTCTAAAATTGAGACGGTTACAAATTGCACGACGATTCTTTTGTATATATGTATGTTACCGAGCTTTTCAAACAAGATTCCAGAACTATCAGTTAAAGAATCAACAGACTGTTAGTGAAAATTTATATTTGATAAGACTTAATCCACTTAGCTTTTCCTGCCATGATGATTGCTCAGGAGCCGAATCTCAAGTTGGTTTTCTGCAATTCGATCATGTCGTCACAAAGTATTTCTACTGCTCCAGCAACTTCCAAGGAATTTTCTCAGCTGGATTTGAAAGCACGTCTACATGCCTCGTCCACATCGTCAATACACAAACTGCGCATCTACAGTTTCTGGCAGCAATATCATTGAATGGGAGCCGCGTTTTTATATTATTTACGACTTCATCCTCGTCCCGATTTAACTACATTTTCTAAATCTCTTTAGATAAATGCTTTTAGAAAAATTTTGCAAAGAGAGAACGGCATTCTTAACAGAAATGCAAACAATCAATATCAGCTGCTCACAGGGCTGAGTGCTGCCGGCTTGTGAAAATATGCCATAGCGGTCAATCCTAATGGTGCATTTGCGCAACGTAACTTTTAATGAAAATACATGCTATATGTTGCAAGATATAAATTTTGCAAAATAATTCTCAGTTAATTTGATTTAGACACTGGTAACGAGGAGATTTTCTTCACTTAAATCGAAAGTATGTTTTTAATAATATAACAAAAGACACCAAAATATTGCGGGTATTGAAGCCAAAATACAGTGTATAAATCTACTACTGTTCAAATAAGTATAATCACATTTAAGCAAGTTCATTTTATTAAGTCAAGTTTTGTGTCGTTACATTTTCCAAAATCTTTGAAATATATGCGAAGCCGCACAAACGCTGCGCAGACGTAACGTGCCGGCTTAATGGGTTAACACGATGACTTGAGTAAATATTGAGGTATCTTCACCAAATTTGGTACACGAGCTAATCTGGACCCAGAATAGATTGGTATTGAAAATGAGCGATATTGAATGAAAACACGCCCCACTTTTTATATATATAACATTTTGGAAACACAAAAAACTGATTATTAGTAAATAATACACCTAGAATGTTGAAATTTGACGTGTGGACTGATATTGAGGCTGTTGATAAAAGTTTGAAAAAATTTTTTTAAATGGGCGTGGCACCGCCCACTTGCGTTTTAAAGGCAATTTTAAAATATTATTAATCATAAATCAAAAATAGTTAAACCTATCGTAACAAAATTCGGCAGAGAGGTGCCTTTTCTATAAGGAATGCTTTGAAGAAAAATTAGCGAATCGGTTAAGGACCACGCCCACTTGTATATAAAGGCTTTTAAAAGGGTCTAGGATGAATAAAATAGCTATATATTTGCAAAAAAGAGCCTTGTATCAATGGTATTTTCATTTCCCAAGTGGGTTTATAACATTAAATAGGAAAAACTTCAAATTTTAGAAAATGGCGTGTGCCACCGGCCCTTTCATGTCTAAGCAATTTTCACTGTTTCGGGAGCCATAACTCGACTGAAAAATTGGTTGTTTAACTGAATATAGCAGTAAAAATGGATAAATCGATAAATCGCTTCTTTTATATAAAATTTTTGTAAAGTGCGTAGATGCATGTATGTAATAGCTATTATAAGCGTTATATTTAGTTTCACTTTTGTTGTCTGTAATGGAATCTGTAAGTAATTTGATTACACTTCCCGGTGTCCGAGTGAGCTGAAATTTCGCACGCATGTATAACTCGATGACATGCAATATTACTTTGTTCAGAATTCGATAAATGTAATCGATAACACAGTTATCGGTAAGATTTGTATTTACTTTGGCATAACAGCCTAAGTCCCATACAACAAACCCGCCGTACCTATCCGTGGATTGTGATATTTGGACGTGGTGAATCACGCGTGTCACGCGTGTGAATCTCAACGCTTGCGAAAAGCGGACACAACCCTCTGTTGTATTTCTGTGTTATAAACCAACATAGCTGAATTTTTAAGGTGTTTAACTCTGTAATCTTTTCTGTAATTTATTTTGCTTTTGAACATTACCTATTTGAAAAATCTGGCTGAAAAATATGGCATAACAGCTTAAGTTAAATCAAGAATGGAAAATCTTGAAAATTTTGAGCAGATGTGGCAATTTCGGCGCGTCCGTTGAACGAAATATTGACAATCTGCTGATCATCGCTAGGAAATTAGCGACATTCCATCAACTAAGCAGCACTTTAGCAATACTACTGTATTATTTGGCCGCTCAACACACATATATTAATTGTGCATTAATCTAAAACATACAAATACACCATAATAATTTTACACGGCAAAGCCATAATAATTTACACACGGGTCATGTATAGTTGTGCTGTTGTCGATTTGTAGTGCCCATATGCTCGCCGCCACCTATGGCCGCGACCGATCCACAATTCGTCATCAATATCCTCTAACGCGGGAAGTCCAGGAGGAAACTTGCCGTTTCAACAGGGGTGGCACATAAGGAAAGGGGTGTGTTTGGGTGGTGTTAGAAGGCGTTGCGTTGGTAGAGGCGCGTTGGGCGTCGTTTTGTTAGTTTTTAGATTTGTTTTGTTTTAGAGGCTGTTGCGTTTTGTTGTTGTGTTAGGAGGCGGTGTCGTAGAGGCGTCGCGTTGCGTCGTTGAGGGCGTTTTGTTTTGTTTGTTAGAGAGGCCGTTGGTTACCACATCATTACAATATTTTTAAAGAGATGGTTTTGTTTGGTCTCATGGGGGGACACATTGCAAGCGGGGCATACATTTTGATGTCGGGGAGGGTTGATCTGGATAGTATGTAAGAGTATTACCTGTGTAGCAGTATCCAGAACGAAACAAACAAAAAAAACAAGTTGAGCAAGAGAGACACGCGTTTCCCTGGGAGTAGTATGCGAGGTAGAGTGAGTATGCGTTCCTCTTCTGCGAGTTCTGGATATTTTCTTCAAGTAATGGATTCATCACACGGGCATTCCCGACATAAAGGTCCGACGCCTGCCTGTCTATGGATGTTCACCAAGGACCTGCTCTGCTTGTGTTTTTTTTCGCTTCGCTTCATACGCGACTGTGGGCTCTCATGGTGCCCGTCGTTACGCGTATATCGTTATTTCCTCAAATGCTTACGGAGATGACTCCTTAGGCCCCTAGCGGGACCCCCCTGCTGGTTTCCAGTCAATCAGATGTCTGTGGAGATGCCCGAGGTTTCTGCCACAGTGTGCGCACCCAAAATGTAGATCCTGATCAAACGTCACAAACCAAGATTTTGGGTTTCTTGGTTGTTGTTGTTTTGGTTGTGTGGTTAGGTGTAGTTGTAGTTGTAGGAAGTCGGGGTGTTTGTTTCTGTTTTGTTTAGTAGGACGTGTGTGTAGGACCAAGCAGTCAGTCGGAGCGTAGTGTAGTAGTTGCCCATCGACATCGCTTCCATGTTGTAAAATAAGGTCGGCCCGGAAGAAGAAGTCTAGTCTCTGATAATTCAGGTTTCGCGAGGCGAAAAAAAAAAAAAAAAAAAAGAACAACAAAAAAAAAAAATGGAAAAAAAAAAAAAAAAAAAAAAAAAGGCGACGAAAAAAAAAAAAAAAAAAAAAAAAAATACAAAAAAAACTAAAAAAAAAAAAAGGAAAGAAAAAAAAAAAAAAAAAAAAAAAAAAAAAAAAAAAAAAAAAAAAAACTGGAGAGAGAGGATCAGGTCATCAATTCTTTCTCTGAATTCAAAAGTCTGTGAACTATCCGGCGCTAACCGTCAACAGCTCAGTGTCTTGTCCATCATTGCCAGTGAGCAGCCAA